>JAHDVE020009281.1:0-65499 GCA_022606495.2 Halesus radiatus
AAAGCTATACTGCGACTTGGGACATGATTATTTTTGTTTGTTTATCTAATGACCTTTATATGGTGTTCAATATTAATACACTGACTGACGGCCGTTCTTCCCAACTTTTCGTATGATCAATCTTAGTCACAGATAATAATAATAATAATAATCGGATGATTTTTATAGCGCCGCTTTTGTGAGAAATCACCTCAGGGGCGCTGTACAAATATTACTTCCTATTCTTATATTATTCTTATATTACGTCTATTCTATGAATTTATTATTATTTATTTTTTTTGGACAGGCCATCATTACACATTATTTATAGACCATATAAAGAGATGAAGTTAAATTATATTCAAGAATGTATTTAATATTACAAGACGCTAATACAAATGATAGAGTGATTGTTTCCATTATATTCAAGAATGTATTTAATATTGCAAGACGCTAATACAAATGATAGAGTGATTGTTTCCATTATATTCAAGAATGTAAAGAAGATCAACCAAGTGTTTTGTTTAGTATTAGCTCTCTTTGCCTGTTTCCAAGCATTGTTCGTCCTAAATTGTCTATTGAGGCGCCTGTCCACTATAAAATAGTATCCGCCCACTTTTAAGACATTAGAGTGATATCAAAGTAAAAACTTTCAATGTAAAATTAACACAGACGAGTTAATATTGCATTTATTATGAAAATATATATATAAATATATTTTAAAACCTACCCATAAACTATCATTTTATACTTCACAAACGCGTATGTGAAAATTATGTTAAAATAAAATCCTAACTTGACTTTTGATAATGCCGCGAAGCACAATCTTCGTTTCGTATATTTGACAAAAAACAAGACAAAACGTAGCTTATAATTACTAAAATATGTTGGGTTCTTTTCAGCTCTATTTAAAACATACAATAAACATGTTTTGACATTCGAAAACAGAAATAGATGTTTGTCATTCAATAATTGAATCGCGTAAAAAAGGTCGTAAACTAATAATGACATTTTACATTTCAGAGACGTTTATTCATCCGGTTGACACTTTTTATAAGTAGTTTTCTGCTGAGGAAAATTTTAAAACAAAAATTGAAACCCTAAATTGATCGTAAATTTGATCGAAAATTTCGTTGGGAAGAGCGTATTTGTGTATTTGAACAGAGTTGAGGGAAAATTTCGGTTCAGCCGTTGCTCAGTAGGGTTGGGAAGAACAGCTATGAGAGATTGGAGAAGAGGACTACATAGGATGGCATCACACGAAATAATTGACAGACGTTTCAGGTACTTTTCTGCAATCTGTATTTTTAGGACACTTCCTCTCTTGTTGCATATCCCAAGGATTAAAGGACCAACGTTTCTTCTTTGATTGCTATTAAAAATATGTTTTAAAAAAATCTTGTAAAAGACTTGTAATTAATAATTGCTGGCAGAATTTGTTTATACCAATTGCACTAATCTCTGGTAAGATATGGGTTAACAATGTGGGGAAATACCACAAAAATTAATCTGAAACAAATCATCAAAACAATACTGTAGAACGTGATACCCTGTTATTTCAGAGTGCGAAAATTGTACCTGTTAAGGCTATACTATGGTACAAAATTGTAGTTCAACATATATTTAAACCGTATCATAAAGATAAATTTGAACGTGTTTATAATACTAGATTCATAATACTAGATTATAATACTAGATTATAACGACGGATTAGTAGTTACGAAATATATAAATAAGTACGGACAGATAACGTTCTAATACAATACACCTAAGATATTTAACTTAATGCCAAATTATGTAAAAAAATGTAATAAAAATATTAAATGGACTATTTCTATAGCGCCCTTTTCGTGAGAAAATCACCTCAGGGGCGGATTACAACATAATTTATGTAACCTATACCTTATCACTTAGACTTATATCTAATAATTTACATATTAGATTTATTACTAATGGCTTACAGCTAAGATTTATAACTAGAACCTACCTAATTCAGACTTATAATTAGTGACTTATATAGCTAGCGACTTACAATTAACACCTGTAACCAGTGGCTTAAAACTAGAGGCAAACATGTTAATGAACAGGTGAGTCTTTTAAACAATATTGTTGCATGGTTAACATATATGGTTTAAGAATAGAGAGTTACAACTAACATATTTACATTTTGAAATAAATTATGTAATGATTGTTGCCCTTGTTTTCAGTGATAATTTACACAACAATGGACGTGTTTATGTGCGACACAATATGTAACTATTTACAAAAATCAGACCATAACCTGATATTGAACAACAGTGGGGCGAGTTTTTATATGATACGAGTACATTACAGTTTGAGGATAAATAAGGTAAAATACACGTTGAAAAAAAGGCTATCTGAAAGATAGGAATTGATAATGTGAATGGTGATTGAATGGGAGAATCGAATTGGATGAAAGAGATACTTAATCATATATAGGCACCTGTTGACGAGCCATATTGATTGGCTTAACAGGTTCTTGATAACTGTATCTTGCATAATTTTTATAACAACCAATAACAAAATAAATAGAACAGCTTTCATTAAGCAAGAATATGATTCCTCTCAACAAGTTTTTTAAGGATTTTAAAATTATTTACAAGCGAGAGAAATCAGATTATTTTAAGAAGAAAACGATAGCAATTGAATTGATTTAATCGACTACTTTGAAAAATGTTTTTAATAAGAATTCCAGGAATATCTCAGTCAAGTCGAGGTATTATTGTAATTAATTACATTTTCCAAGCGAGTGGCAGCACCTTTGTTGGGCGGAAGCGGGAAGGGAGTGGTTACTCCTCCAAAGAAGGGGGGGGGGAGTTTAGGCGGAATTGACAGCATTACGAAAAGGAATATTTTTAAACAATCGTTATACAACCCCCGTACCCTTCCCGGGGGAAACTTTTAATAATAAGGCTTTTTCATGGTGCTGGGAAAATCTTAGGTTTGCTTAACGCAGGACTGAGCGAGATTCTTAAAAAAATGTGGAAAATTTTAACCATTGTCATCGCCTGCCACAAGATGAGTGTCCATTTGGTAAATTCAGCAGTGAAAAGATATTTGTAGAATAAGGGGATGCTCTTAGGAACCCACACAAAGTACAAAGTACGCAGCATCGGAAAAGATACCGTCAACATTTTATAAGGAATTAATCCAAAAGACAAGTTTTCTGAGTAAAAAGTAAAGCGGCGAAAAGACAAAGGTTTTATAAATTGTAAACTTTCGACAAATGAGTCAATAATGAAATAAGCATACTATATATATCGTATTGTAAAATTTTTGTGTACAGTGCCAGGAAACATTTCTCCCTCTTACTGTGTCAACGGTGGTTAGAGGTGCATAAATGTGGAGATAATCTTCTCTATCCAGTGAGCGGTTTGCCTATTGCTACTGTAGGGCTTTTATTTATTTTTATTTCAAAGAATTGTAAACTGTGTTTTATATGCTTGCGGCATCTGCTGATAGCAATGTTATATTTAAGCCCGCTCACTAAGGTAATGGAGGGTATAAGAAAGAATTTGGGCGGATATAGAGGGGGTCGGTGCTGGGGGTCCAGCGACCGAGGTTGGAGATGGAGGGATTCAAGACCGATTCTAATTTGGAGTAAAATGTTTTGATTAAATCTATTATATGTTTAATTGTGTATGTGTGTGATTTTCCCTTTAATGTAATGGCGGTGCCAGCTCCGTGTGAGTTTTTTTTACATGGTTATAACAAAAGTGTATTTAAGTACAATTTTTTTATTTATTAATAAATAATCCTTTTAGTTTCCTTTTTTCAAATTTAATACCCCCCTAATTAAACGGTTATTTCTATAAGGGGTATAATTTGAGATATTGGGCGAAGATGATGTATTTAGGCGAGTTTCATTTGAGTATGAGTATTAGTAAAAATTCGTAATAAGTAAGAGTTCGTGAACATTTTATGAAAGACCTCTTGCATTCCAAAATTCGATGCGTAGCGCGGATGGATTAACAGATTTAGTCATTGAAAGTGAATAAAGATATTATCTGGGGGCTGCAGAAAATAAGATGGACATGTAGTCTGAGAGGGAGGGGGGGGGGGTAGTTGAAATAAACAGTGTCAACATTGACCGGTCAGTGGCTGACTTGGCTTCGCGTTTGGGTCTGACCCAGGCGTGGTGAGTTCAATTCTTCGACTGGCTAAGTCCTCAATTTACGACACAAGCAAAATCTTCCGCTTACTGTGATGGTACTAGGAGATTTTCAAATATTGTCAAGTAATTCGTAACCAGGGAATATTTGTCTTTCTTTAAAAAACAAATAAATAAATAAACATACTTAAGAAGATACTCGGTTACCAGAATTTTTCATTCCATGATGAGGACTCCGCCGTAGAGTTGTATTGCCAGCGGGGTTAATATTTGAAATATTTTGTCACATTTGGCTAGTAATCACAGAGAGTCAAATACGTTCCTTTGTTGTTTACGGTAACATATACCGCCGAAATAATTAAATACAAACAAAAGTTGCGCTTTCAAAGGGATATAAGCCCTTGAGGTGATTTTTCACAAAAATGGCGCTATAAAAATCATCCGATTATTATTATTATTATATAAACAGTCTCACGAAGCATGAAAACAAAAATTAAACTTTCTGCACGGGGCAAGCCGCCGCCGCCGCCGCCGGACCAACTTTAAAGAGACATCATCCTGGGGGCTAAATAAAAACGTATATAATGAAAAATTTCATTAATAATGTTGTGCAAAATTTTGTCAAAACGAAACCCCTGTCTCTGAGGTGACATTTGTGCCATTGTTCGGAAAGCGAATGATGAGAAAACTGCCTCGAGCAACGGAGGGCTTTTTAATCACGATATTCAGGAACCTTCCACAAACTTGTCTATTATGAACAAAAGATTCAACAATAGAAATGCGTTGCGGACCTGTTTTGTACAATTCTGTTTTTATAGGGATCGAGAAGATTCAAGCGTGACTTGCATTTGTTGGGTAGTAAGATTTCAGAGATATCAGGCAAACACGAATGCGGATGGAAATATTTAATTATCATTAATCGCGTTCCAATACACGAGTACTCATTTGTCTGCTTTAACCAGGCGTTATTTTGCTACCTCAGAGACAGGTCTTTCCATGGCTCCAGAACAGTTAATATATATCGCCACCTTAATTAGCAAAATATTTAAATAGACCAATTTTACATGAGGAACAAAAAACAATCTTTTATAAAAATATAAATTATGAAATGTTTTGATGTTTAATTCTTAGAACTCCATTTTTTTAATTTTACGATAATTAAATTCAATAATATTATTATTAAGTTCTGCAAAATATAAATTATGAAATGTTTTGATGTTTAATTCTTAGAACTCCATTTTTTTAATTTTACGATAATTAAATTCAATAATATTATTATTAAGTTCTGCAAGTATTTTTAGTTTTTATTATTGTGACAGGTGTTTCGGCGAACAAAGCCATTTTCAAAATGCGGTTAATCCACATTGTGGCGATATTGGAAACTTAAAATTATAATTATTTAATGATTTCAGAGATTCAAGTAATTCAAAATAGAGTCCTAAGAAATATCTTTAGTTTGCCATGGGACACACACGTCAAAGACATCTACAGAAACTCCCGAATGCTTCCTTTTAACACAATTCCCACCTGTGAAATTACAAATACTATCTTGCACGTCTTTCAAGACTCGGCACATACTAACACCACACTCAATTACAATCACGATACACACCAACACAACACAAGAAACCACAACAAACTACATATACCAAAAATACACTCAACAAAATATGGACTAAAATCTTTAGAATATATAGCTTACATACAATATAATAAATTACCCAGCGATATTAAAAATTCAAGCCAATGTGAAAGGTCTCAAAGTAAGATGCTTAAACTCTATTATTTAGATTAATGCTGTGATGTGTTTCTTTATAAAAAGTGTCTCTTTACACATATTTCAAAAATTCTCTGTACAAAGTCAAGCACAAGTGGAGTCCAGATATGCACAATTAGCCATAGGTCAACTTGAGATAATTTGTGGAACCGTCACAGCAACTCATGACAGCACCATGATAAATGCAGCCCAAATTGATGACCTATATGAAAACATTGTACAAGTATTACGTACCTCAGCAATATCTGCATTTAATATAGGGAGAAAGCCTACAAAAGGGCGAAAATGGAAGGCTATAGCTGGTTGTAATGAGCAGGTTTCTTTACATTATGAAACATCGAGAAGTGCACACATAAAATGGCTGCAGAATGGACGACCTACTGATGGTCCTACCATGGAAGCTCGAAAACAAAGTAGATCGCTCTTTAAGAAAGAATATAAGAAGTGTCAAAGAAAATTCGAACAGAATAAAATGGATAAAATAGCAAACAGCTTTCAATGCAAGAAATCTTCGTCTTTCTGGAACAAAACCAATACTGTATTGAAAGAAAAACATACCGCACCGAGCCATATTGATGGAAAATCTGAAAATAATGATATAGCTGAAGTTTTCAGGAATGCTTTTTGCTCGGCGCCAGTTCAACCGCAAATAATGGATAAACAGATTGATGCACCAACAAATCAACCAGAACAACAGCCGTCCATAGTCATCTTACCTGAGATGATCCAACGAGCAATACGCAATATGACAGGAGGTAAATCTGCAGGTCACGATGGACTTGTCATAGAACACGTAAAACATGCGGGGGGGGTACGTAATCCGTACGAAAGCCGTCAATTGAACCGGACATCATCCGTTAATTACAGGCCCATATCTGTTGCCACAATAACTGCAAGAATCTTTGAAAAGTTAGTCATAATAAGTTGTGGAAAAAACTGACCCAACGACAAGTACAACCGCAAATTGTCAATATATTAAGTACATGGTACAACCAACAGGAAAACTTTATCAGATGGAATGATAGCCTATCAGAAGCAGCTCAATTAAAGTGCGGCGTTAGACAAGGAAGCTCAATGTCCCCAGTGCTGTTCAATGTATACATTGATAAACTTAGCAAAACTCTGAAGAAAAGAAGAATCGGATGCCACATTGCTGGGGTATGAATGAACTATATCAGCTATGCAGATGACATGGTCGTACTTGGCCCATCGGCAAGAGCAATGAGAAAACTTCTAGCCATATGCGAATCGTACGTTATTAGTCACGGGCTGATGTATAATGCTAAAAAATTGTCACTGCTGATTTTCAAAGCAAATACATTCCGCCTGTCATCACTGATGACCTAAACAATAAAAATGACATAGAACGCCAAAGAAGACCACTGAGCGTACGTGCCAACATGCTCGCCAGGAGATTTAATAGGTGCAGTCCTCCGGTAAAAAAGCAACTATTCCAGACATACTGCATGAGCTTTTACACTAGCGAACTATGGACAAGATATACACAAGGCGTCATGGACACACTCCGAGTGCAGTATAACCACGCTCACAGGGCGCTGTTCGGCCTCCCTTGGAGATGCAGCGCCTCGCAGATGTTCGCAGAGGGAAGGGTGCATGGGGTCGCTGTTTTGATGCGCCACAGAACAGCCGGGAGGAGTCAGTGCTACCGGAGATCGGAAAACACTCTTGTCCAGTCTGTCGTCTGTAGCGTTATGGCCCCGAATTTTAAGAAAAAATACATCATAGTGCAATAGCATAAGGAATAGACTCATTACTCGAAGAGAGTAGTATACTAAGGGTCGGTATTTCAGTATACTCAGGAATGTTATGAATCGGATTGGGTTGTCAGGAAACCTACCAGATAGCAACGTAAATGATGTGAAATGAAACTTAAAACTATACTGCGACTTGGGGCAGGAAGAATAATATTTATTTTTACAATAAAAAAAAACACATAAATTTGTTGTAGACCACTTTTATTTTATCAAAACTCTACCGGTTTCGGAAGCACCCTTCCTTCATCAGGAGAATATTAAAACTAACTTGTGATATAGAATATTGACAAGACATATAAATTTTAGGTGTTGGAGTGGGGGGTAAGCAAATGGGTAGGGGTAATTATGTTGTAATGATTGTCCATCGTTCTACATAGGTAAAACAACTAGAAATATAAATGTTAGAGTCACAAAACATTTAAGATGCTTAAATAATAATAACTTTTCAGAATTTGCCAATCATCTAATTTCCAAAGATCACACTTTTAACAAGGACACAGGGGTTACAATTCTTCACCGTAACAATAAAGCAAAAAATTGGATAACTTAGAAGCACTCGAAATTAGAAAATCCCTGAATAATAATGCTAGTATTTTAAATAACCAAATTAACTTATCTTTTAGTCCCATTCTGAATATTTTTCCAATAAATCGCTCTGTTCTTCCCGGAAATCCTACAATTACCCCTACCCATTTGCTTACCCCCACTCCAACACCTAAAATTTATATGTCTTGTCAATATTCTATATCATAAGTTAGTTTTAATATTCTCCTGATGAAGGAAGGGTGCTTCCGAAACCGGTAGAGTTTTGATAAAATAAAAGTGGTATACAACAAATTTATGTGTTTTTTATTGTAAATTATGGCGAGCCAGAAAGTTAATTCTTTTTACAAATATATTTATTTTTATTTATTTAAGTGCCTGCTCTTTACGGAGGATTACTTTAGTTTTATTCTCGCTATATTGAGTGTTTAATGGTTGGATTTTCATGTCCGACTAGGCCGGCGTAGAATTTCTCCGAGTGTGATATAATTAGCTCCTTTATCATAGGAATGTTTGTGTCTTTGTGTAGAGTTGTAACCCTGATAAATTTCGGCGAATTAGACGCTAGTCGAATGGCTTTGTTTTGTAGGGTTTGTAGTTTATTATATATAAGTGTGTGTGTGTGTGAGATGGATGACCCCAAATGGGTGCTGCGTATGTAAAGCCCGGCCTTATGGTCGTCTTGTAGATGAGTAATTTATTACAATAAAAAACACATAAATTTGTTGTAGACCACTTTTATTTTATCAAAACTCTACCGGTTTCGGAAGCACCCTTCCTTCATCAGGAGAATATTAAAACTAACTTATGATATAAAATATTGACAAGACATATAAATTTTAGGTGTTGGAGTGGGGGGTAAGCAAAATGGAAATCAAATTAAACACTTTTACAATCTACAAACGTATTTGCAAATCTGTCCTCAAATTATTGAAGTTTCAAGAATACTTTTAGTACGTTTTACCTACCTACTCATAACTTTTCAATGTATCCTGTGCTACGTGACGACTTTGATTAGTGTATTAGTTTACCTTGATTTGCTCGTCGTCGTCATTGTATGAATCTTAGGGCAGAAATTTGATACTGTCTATTTCACATGAAAAGTTCTCATTAGACCTTTCATCCTAGATCCAAATTTCCACGTTCCGCCCGATCCCGATCGTTCTACAAACTGAGACAATTGGGCCCTTGTATAAGAGAACAATACCCAGAGAACGTATTGAGTATCAACCCATGTAGGTAACAGTGGCGTGCAGTACATTAACACTAAAAAGCTTTGTATACCCCAAGGAAATGATACGTTAAATCAAAATGTATTTTTTTCCATATATTTGTTATTTTTTTTAAAATTGCAATCAGTATCAAGAAGGGCGAGAAGATTCAAGAAGATGCAAGAAGAGCCAAGACGAGCCAAGAAGAGCCAAAAAAAGCCAATAACAGCCAATAAAAGCCACGGAGAGCTAAATGAAATAAGAAATCCCAAGAAGTGATAGAAAGATGCAAAAAAGGAAGACACAGGAAAATCAAGAACTCAATCATTTCCTTTATTCCTGTCCATCCTTAATTCCAATATTGACTTATTAAGTTGCCATGAATACCGGTTGATTAAAATCCAACCTACTTCCCATCCTCAGAGCACGTGTTCCAAGTCCTAACAAATCAGTGCCCCCTGGTGTACTGGTCGCGCCGGGATAGGATTTCTCCTGGCTGGGGTGGTACAATCTTATCGTTTAGTAAGATAAAAAATTGCCATTTTCAAATATTTAATGCACAATTTATTCCCGATCTTGAAAAACTTCACACAGCCTAACGTTTATACACTCCACTGGTCGGTTGGTACCTGGTACGATATGAATATGAATACTCACCTGTAAGGCGATGGTTTTCAACAGATCCCATACCCATATGTCAGAATTTCCCCTCTACGTTTCATTCTCTAAGGGCCGGTATTTCTAACTAACTAACTAACCATCACGCCGTTTCACCGCAGGGGTAGGCAGAGAGGACGGACCGCCAAACAACTCGATCTTGGCATACACTTCTTGCTTCATTCACATTCATACAACGCCTCATACATTCTCTTCTGTTATTCCGACTTCTGACATGACCCGACTCGAGTATTTGATTCTCTTGATCGTGCCATGTTACTCCGAGGTACATAATAGATTTTTCTTAGCTACGTAAATATCTCTTAAGCCGAGCTTAAAAACGAACCGAAATACCGGCCAAATAAGTTGTTCAAAGAAGCGAATCTAGCAGTCCACAATGGAGTGCTGATACCAACCCTGATGTATGGCAGTGAGGCATGGAACTGGCAGAGGAAGGATGAAAGTAGACTGAATGCTGTAGAAATGAGATCTCTGAGACGAATGTGTGGTAAAACCATGTATGATCCAGTGAAAAATGTTGAGATTCGTATAGAATGCAAGGCTGATGTAAGCGTAGTGAGCAAGATTAAGAAAGGGACACTTAGATGGTTTGGGCATGTAGAGCGAATGAACGAAGAAAGGAGTGTAAGGAGAATATATGACGCGAATGTGAATGGAAGAAGCCGGGGACGCCCGAGGAAGACAAGCGGTCCGTCCTCTCTGCCTACCCCTGCGGTGAAACGGCGTGATGGTTAGTTAGTTAGTTAGAAATACCGGCCCTTAGAGAATGAAACGTAGAGGGGAAATTCTGACATATGGGTATGGGATCTGTTGAAAACCATCGCCTTACAGGTGAGTATTCATATTCATATCGTACCAGGTACCAACCGACCAGTGGAGTGTATAAACGTTAGGCTGTGTGAAGTTTTTCAAGATCGGGAATAAATTGTGCATTAAATATTTGAAAATGGCAATTTTTTATCTTACTAAACGATAAGATTGTACCACCCCAGCCAGGAGAAATCCTATCCCGGCGCGACCAGTACACCAGGGGGCACTGATTTGTTAGGACTTGGAACACGTGCTCTGAGGATGGGAAGTAGGTTGGATTTTAATCAACCGGTATTCATGGCAACTTAATAAGTCAATATTGGAATTAAGGATGGACAGGAATAAAGGAAATGATTGAGTTCTTGATTTTCCTGTGTCTTCCTTTTTTGCATCTTTCTATCACTTCTTGGGATTTCTTATTTCATTTAGCTCTCCGTGGCTTTTATTGGCTGTTATTGGCTTTTTTTGGCTCTTCTTGGCTCGTCTTGGCTCTTCTTGCATCTTCTTGAATCTTCTCGCCCTTCTTGATACTGATTGCAATTTTAAAAAAAATAACAAATATATGGAAAAAAATACATTTTGATTTAACGTATCATTTCCTTGGGGTATACAAAGCTTTTTAGTGTTAATGTACTGCACGCCACTGTTACCTACATGGGTTGATACTCAATACGTTCTCTGGGTATTGTTCTCTTATACAAGGGCCCAATTGTCTCAGTTTGTAGAACGATCGGGATCGGGCGGAACGTGGAAATTTGGATCTAGGATGAAAGGTCTAATGAGAACTTTTCATGTGAAATAGACAGTATCAAATTTCTGCCCTAAGATTCATACAATGACGACGACGAGCAAATCAAGGTAAACTAATACACTAATCAAAGTCGTCACGTAGCACAGGATACATTGAAAAGTTATGAGTAGGTAGGTAAAACGTACTAAAAGTATTCTTGAAACTTCAATAATTTGAGGACAGATTTGCAAATACGTTTGTAGATTGTAAAAGTGTTTAATTTGATTTCCGCAGTGGCAGAGTGGGAAAACGTTACATATTCCTTTATAGTAGATCTGTTTGGCTCATTCTGCCCATTCCCAGAGCAGATACCGAGCTAGTCACATGACAATTGAGATATTCCTTTATAGTAGATCTGTTTGGCTCATTCTGCCCATTCCCAGAGCAGATACCAAGCTCGTCACATGACAATTGAGATATTCCTTTATAGTAGATCTGTTTGGCTCATTCTGCCCATTCCCAGAGCAGATACCGAGCTAGTCACATGACAATTGAGATATTCCTTTATAGTAGATCTGTTTGGCTCATTCTGCCCATTCCCAGAGCAGATACCAAGCTCGTCACATGACAATTGAGATATTCCTTTATAGTAGATCTGTTTGGCTCATTCTGCCCATTCCCAGAGCAGATACCGAGCTAGTCACATGACAATTAAGATATTCCTTTATAGTAGATATGTTTGGCTCATTCTGCCCATTCCCAGAGCAGATACCGAGCTAGTCACATGACAATTAAGATATTCCTTTATAGTAGATCTGTTTGGCTCATTCTGCCCATTCCCAGAGCAGATACCGAGCTAGTCACATGACAATTAAGATATCCTGTAATCTCGCGTACAATAATCCAGAATACAGATAATGTAATCCAGAATACCGATTTTAAGTAATCGTCAATTTTTTTACAGTAGCTCCAATCCACTGAGCTACGGCTATCCCTTTCGGCATCGTACTTCGATTTCTAAGAACTGTTACCATCATCTTCAATGTCCCGGATCGATCATGAGGTCCTGGGTTCGAGTCCCACCTGGCTACAGTTATCTTTTTCTTTTCTGTGTCTTTTCGGTTTCATGTTTCATTTTGAAAGTTCTTAATTCAATGAAAAAAAAAAGTTTTATTTATTTATATGTATATTTTTTTTCACAATAATTTCCCTCAAGGTATATATAATCTTTAGGGATGCTGTGTGGAGGGTATTTTAGAGGATAGGAAAGAGTGAACCTGGGTCCTGAAGAGACCCATGTTGTAGGAGGGAGGAAATACAGAGGCCGGCAAATCATTCCACAGCCGAGAAGTGAAACACAAGAACGAGTCGTAGAAGCGACCCGTTCTCATTTGACAAGTGTCAATCGTGTGCAAATGTTGGGCGGGCATTTGGGGTGTTTCACGACTGTGCACCGGTGCCGAACGGATCAATGACTCTAGTTCCTCAGAGCATCTTCCATTAAAATACCGATAGAATGGACAGCATTCCCACCTGACGTCTGTGCCCCAAAGAGTGCAACCCGTTTTTTAGGATAGTCGAATCTATCAAATGGACCGCCTGTTTCTGCACAGAGGTTTAAGGGTTTTTTCAAAGATTTTGAGGCTCCCGATCAGAGGTGACTGCCAAATTCTACAGTGGGGCGCACTTACGATTTGTACAGGGTCAATAGTTGTGTACTATTAAAGTACCTGCGGGCTCTGTACAGTACGGCCAGCTTCTGAGAAACTAACTTTACTCTGGCTTCGATGGAACCATGGAGCCCCTACCTGGGCTGGTCACTTAGGGTTACACCAAGCATACCAATCAATGGAGGGCAATTATCTAACACCACTATAAACCAATATAGCATTGGTATAACAGAGCTAATTTGTATGTGAAATATGCATAGCTAAAATACAGAAGCTTTTATCCAAAAGCGACTTAAAGATTTTAAGCAATTTGATTCTTGAAATAAGCAATCGTTAATAGACTAAAAGAAGTGGCTTTGTCAAACGAAAAGGTACAAGTGGATGATACAATAATGGCCTTTCACTAAGATTCATTCTTACAAATACTCTAGTACTAATACTCTAGTACTAATACTCTAGTAGTTAATGTAATATCCAGGAAGTAATTGCTTCAAAATCATTCAAAAAGCCATTGGCTGACCAAGTACTGAATTGGCTTATGAAATAAATGGGAGTTATTTATTTATTTATTGACGCTAGAAGGCTTTTACATGTTGATACAGTTTTCACATAGTTATACAAAGGAGTATAATAGTATAGTATATAAAATAACAATTAGAATATAAAATAACAATTAGAATATAAAAGAAGTAAGTAGGTAAAATATAAGTATGTAGTTACAGCGTAATGAATAACGGTTTTACATGCGGTTATATTATAACTGCAGGTTGTACGAAATAGTGTAACAAGTGTTTAGTACATAATATAACAACATAAGTATAAAATAAGTAAGTAGGTAGATACAATACAAGCAGCTAGTTACAGCGCAATGAGTGGGTAATAGATTTACAATTATTACGACGTTGTAAAATATCAAGAGTAGTAAAGCGTGTTTATAATACAGCAAACCTTAATTACGAGGCGTATCCAGAAAGTAAGTGTACTGAGGCTCTCGCGACCGAATGAATTTTATTTTCGACATGTTGGCTACACTTACGTGTAGCCTGACTCTTCCCCTCCGCAACGAGACCGGTTCAAGGTCAGTACGTTGAGAAGTGTCGAGGCGACAACACGTTTCGTGAAAAATATCAATCCAATCTCCTGCCAAGTGCAAAATACGCGGCGTCATCCGTTATCTCGTTTGGAAGGGAAAATCTCCGGTTGAGGTTTATAATGAGCTGAAAGCTGCATATGGTGATAAAGCTATGAATCGTACGAGTGTATACAAGTGGTATCGCGAGTTTAAAAACGGTCGTACGTCTGTGAATGATGATCAGAGGAGCGGAAGACCTTCAATTGTGACTGACGAAATTGTGGAAAAAATCGAAAAAACGCTCCGTGACGATCGCAGATTGACTGTGGATGAACTTTCGACGATGTTTCCGCAAATCTCCAGATCTCTACTACACGAAACCATCACAGACACCCTCGGATATCGGAAACTGTCCGCGAGGTGGGTCCCAAAACAGCTGACAGACCAACAAAAGTTGAATCGAGTGGAAGCCGGACAAGAGTTTTTGAGGCGCTGCAAACTCCATGGAGATGAATTTCTCCGCTCCATCGTTACTGGAGATGAAACTTGGGTTGCACACTACACGCCTGAAACCAAAAGGCAGTCTCAACAGTGGCGTCACACCTCTTCACCCTCCGCCAAAAAGTTCAAAACCACAATTTCAGCCAAGAAAATCATGGCATCCGTGTTTTGGGACTGTCAAGGCATAATTTTGATTGAATATCTGCCTCAAGGGGAGACCACCAACTCTGCAAGATACTGTGAGACCCTAAAAAAGTTGCGGAAGGCGATTCAAAACAAGAGGAGAGGCATGCTGACAAAGGGAGTCAGCCTGCTGCACGACAATGCCAGACCACACACGGCCAACGCCACGAAGGAACTGCTTGCCTCGTTTAAATGGGATGTCCTGAACCATCCCGCGCATTCCCCTGACCTAGCACCTTCAGATTATTATCTCTTTACCTCCCTGAAGCTGCACATGGGTGGAAAAAGGTTTTCAACCGACGAGGAGGTAAAGGAGGAGGTGGAGAAGTGGACGAAGGGGTGGACGAAACTACTTCGAGGAAGACATCAAAAAGTTGATACCCCGCTTCACCACCTGCATTGAGAGGAATGGCGACTATGTCGAAAAATAGCTTACATATGTACTACGGTAACCATGTAATTGTTTAATTTTGTTTCAATAAAAAAATTTGTAACCTACAAAAATTCAGTACACTTACTTTCTGGATATGCCTCGTATATCCGATTGGGTGTTTTACAGAACATAAAATAATAAATACAACGATAAAAAGGTGCACGCGAAGAAGCTGAATAAACTGATTTTTAACCTAGACACAGTATTGTAATTGTAAACATCAATTGAACTATACTCATTACCAAGTCTGTGCAATCTTTGAATAGGAGAGTTCTTAAAATGATTATTTGAGGGCGCTGCAATATTATACAGTGCCATTATATTATTATGGACAAGATAAAAGGGGACGCCTTAAACCAGTGATACACAGCCTTTTTAGCCGGAGGGACAATTTATCCATTTTCAATTCGTTCGCGGGGTCCTGAGGATAAGGTATATCCAGCTTGCCATGGTTAACTTTGCGGTCGGTGTTGTTGCTAATGTACTAATATGGTATCATTAAAACATTTACCATTGAACGGATAAACAAAGCGCCGCAGGCAAAATTTTCCTTTCTCTAAGGCCAAATCAATAAATTCTATCGGTTTGTATCATTCTGAAATATGAAAGAAAAAAAAAGGGTTTATAATTTTGGTAGGCTGATTTAAATTAGATGGACAAAAGTTTGTAGAAATACTTGTCGTATTTTATAAAAGAAAACGGAAAACACTAAATATTTGACGATGGGAAATTCTCATTTCCTATTAAGATTGCTATTAAATAAGAATCTAGATATTTCTTCGGTTACTTTAATACATCAAAATATCAAATACAGCGCTAGCAAAAAGTGCCTCGGGTGAAAATTTTGCTAGGTTCAAGATCAAACCGATTAATCATGTTGATATTCGTCGTTCGGGAAGCCAGATATTCCAAACAAAAAGGTTGTCAAGAAATCTTTAAGGTGGATATAAAACGAAATCCTTTAAAACGTATCAAACATTGTCCTCATAATTCTTTAAAACGTATCAAACATAGTCCTCATAATTCTAAAAAACGTACCAAACATAGTCCTCATAATTCTTTAAAACGTATCAAACATAGTCCTCATAATTCTAAAAAACGTACCAAACATAGTCCTCATAGTTCTTTAAAACGTATCAAACATAGAGTATGTCAACAAAAAAGCGTTAAAAAAATTACTGCATTTATGGTTAAACCACAAAATTGTGTCGTTTTAAGAATTTAAAAAAAGCTTCGCACGCATGGCGAATGTATCTACAACTTGAGGAAAAAAGCTTCGGACGCATGGCGAATGTATCTCCAACTTGAGGAAAAAAGACTTCCAACTTGATGAAAAAGGACAAATAAAATTAATGAACAAGTACTCTCCAGGTTATATTGCCTGTGTTTAGGTCACAGGAGAAGGGAGGATTGAAATTTTATAAAACATAAATATTACTATAATTGGAATAATATACATTTTGCTTGAACAACAGTTAATTATAATAAATAAACCAATCTGTTTCGGTTCAGTCCGGACCTTCATCGGGGTTGTATAAATACATAATAATTAATAAATTAATTAAAAATTATTTTGCATTCACCACTTTAATAATATACACATATGTAGATGTTTCGAAAGCGATGCTTTCTTCATCGGGAATATATACAATACTAAAATATAATAATGTCTAATATAGACAAATGACACAATAATGTAATAATAGACAAATTACATACATAAACAAAAAAATGATTAAAGTAGTAAAAAATTCTTACAAAACATTAAATAACATATTTTTATTAGAAATTATTTTTATTATTAATATTAATTCGAAAATAAATTCAAGAGATAGCGTTTAAAAATATAGTTGAATATTAATTAAATTTAATTCACTATTAACGCTTTTCCTGATATCCAAAATTTCAAATTTGTCTAATTGTAAACCGGTTGCATTTGTATGTAAAAATTTTAAACCTTAAATTATTGGTTTCTAAAATATGATTGGCAAATTCAGAATAACTGTAATTATTTAAACACCTTAGATGTTCCTTAAAAAATACGACCGGTTTATAATTAGACAAATTTGAAATTTAAAAAGTCAGAAAAAGAGTTAATAGTGAATTAACTTTAATTATTTTCATAGGAAGCGGTAACTTGGTGATGTGACATTATAATTTTAAAAAAAAGTTGGATACTGCCCTGAAGAAGCTACGGTAGTAGCGAAACCCGGTCGGCAAAAGTTTAAATAAAAGTGATAAGTGATAGCCATCTCTTGAGTTTATTATAATATGAATATTAAAAATAAAAGTTATATCTTTTTTAAATTTCTAATATAAATTTGTTATTCAATATTTTATAATATTTTTTTATTAATATTTTTGAGTAATTACTTACCTAGTTTAATTAATTTTTGGTTTATGTTTATAATTTGTCTATTCTTAGATTACTTTGTTCTATGATTATCATTTGTCTATACTTGCCATTATTATTTTTTAGTATTCTATATATTCCTGATGAAGAAAGCATCGCTTTCGAAACGTATAGATATGTGTATATTAATAAAGTGGTGAATACAAAGTAATTTTTAATTAATTTGTTAATAATGACGCCACAAAATGAATACCAATCTTTTGAAGAAATTATAAACATACTACATTAATAACATAATTACAGTAACTTAGGAAACATAGGAGGGAGAGAGAGAGAGAACATCAACTTTGGTGGGTGTTAGGTAAGGGAGAGGGGGTAGGAGTGGATATAGATAAGCAGAAGAGGACCTTGTTTAAAATTGAACTACCTACTTGAAAAATCTGATTGATTTTTAGTGATTTATTTATTTCCAGGGCTTCGAAATTATTTAGTCGTGAACCTATCCTATTTCTATGGAGTACATATATACAAGAAGATTTCTGGAAGGAGTGATCTTTATCAATTAAATGTATCGTAAATTCTGAATAACCTTCACTATTTAGGCACCGCATGTATTAAAATAACCTCACATTAACATTATTCGTAGTTTTTCCTTTGTAAAATCGTTACATCTAAGCTTGTTGATACCAGAATGGCTTCAGTTATTTTTTTCTACTTTTTTTTTTATTTCTTACAAGTATTTTTCAAAATTAATTAAAGGGTATTCTTGGTCGTGTATACATTATCAGAAAAGAGCAGTTCTTGCGTCTGATAAAGAAGCCACGATTCTTAATTTGCTTAATTTGGTAGGTACATAATATTCCATTTGCTTCTATTTATAAAATGCTTTTTGTGAAATATTTACATGTGATTAATGTTATTTATTTGTTCTGATTGATCATTAATACAGCGCATTTCAATGGGGAGGTAATTGTATTTCTTATGGCTTGATAAATATAATGGTTCTGCATTGGAGTAGACCTTCGGGTGTTAGGACTGGAAGGAGAGTTGGGTCGTTTTCGGCCTGGCTGGCGAAGTCTGAAAAATCTGACCCCATAGACTAACTAACTAACTAACTAACTAACTAACTAACTAACTAACTAACCATCACGCCGTTTCTCCGCAGGGGTAGGCAGAGAGGACGGACCGCCAAACAACTCGATCTTGACATCTTATTGCTTCATTCACATTCATACATCGTCTCATACATTCTCTTCTATTATTCCGACACTTCATCGTGCCATGTCTTCCTCGGGCGTCCCCGGCTTTTTCTTACATTCACATTCGCGTCATACATTCTCCATACACTCATTTCTTCGTTCATTCGCTCCACATGCCCAAACCATCTAAGCGTCCCTTTCTTAATCATACTCATTACGCTTACATCAGCATTGCATTCTTTACGAATTTCAATATTTTTCACCCGACCATACATGGTTTTACCACACATTCGTTCCAGAGATCTCATTTCTACGGCATTCATAGAAAAGCGGAATCAGCAGGAAGGAAAAAAAATTACATTTTTTCTTATTTTGGAAACGTCAAAAGTTTGATGGATTATCCTGGAACTATTTTCAGGCAAAGCCGGATATCTGACGATTTATAAACCTTCCGAAATCTATTTTAGTGGATATTGTTCATTTACTTTTCGGCTCCCCTGCCCGTATTTTACGGATTTCAGTTTTTCAATGGGCGATAGCTAAAATTTAACGAAGAATTTTCAAACCGGTCCAGAGTAAGCCGTGAATGTCTGCATTTTAGGTGGTCTTGAAATCGATTTTGACGCAGTTTGAGCCTTACTTTCTTTGAAAGTCGATATTTTTACGGACGTTTTAGGCGTGCCGACGCTTTTCCATGTTTAGGGTGAACAATCGAAATTTGACGGATTCTGAGCCTTGCGTTTTTTGATATTCTATAAGCGGAAGGTCGATTTTCCCTTGAATAGGCACGACACGCTCACTTTTGAGCGAAAACGAACCTTAGGGTGTTTCGAATAGATAGGGCACGTAAGACGATTTTTCTCTGGCTACCCTGGTCTGAAAAATCTGACGTTTAGAACGATACTATATGTTATATACTATACTATAATATATATATATATATATATAATTCTCTGTGAAACTTTTACTGAATTTAAATTATTTTTATAAGATCAACCCAACCCCAACCAATAATACTGTAGATAAGCAAAGAGTGAACAAAGGCATAGTACACTTTTTTTTAATTATTTTCGCATTTATAATATTTCTTAGCCTAACGAATATATACATTTCTTTATTCTCTTTATTAGCTCTGTGATGTGTCTATTCATATCAAGGTATTTAATTTCGGAAGAAGAGATGATTTTATTTTTTTATTTATTTATTGTTCACACATTATTAAACAATAAAACTAGAAAGCTTTGACTGCCCAAGTGGGAACAATAACCCGTTTTAGGGCAGTCAAATTGACAAGTTTAGCTTATGTTAATTGCCATTATACAAAATAGAATGAAAAAAAATAGTATTCCCAAAGAGTACAAACAATGCAACACAAATTCAGTAAAGCAAGTCGAACCATGAGATGGTAATAGTAATAAGGCCAAAGCGCCACTAATGTATATGCTTGTAATTATAAAAAAAAAATAAGAATTAACTGTCAGTCAACATATGTTCGTTTTTGACTCTCCCTAAGCCAAGAAGCCAATCATAGACCAATTTGCGAAGAACAATTGCAAATTTCGATTTCCATATATCGGGTATGATGTTGAACATTTTTGGACCTAAGTATGAAAATTGCCCTTGAGCAAGGTATGTCATGGTAGTAGATGGAACTATTGGATTACTTCTGGAATTATTATAGTACACTGATTAGTTTGTTTACAGTTTTCATTGGCACATTTGTTACCATGGATTATGATATTAACATTTTGTTTAGGAATTTTATATAAGGAGAATAAGGCATGTCGTTTTTTCGCGTTAAGTGCGAGTAGGTTATTATCAAACCATATTTTAAAAATATTTATATCAATATTTGCATGTGTTAACTAGTTCCCATGTTGGACCTTTTATTAATAATACAGTATCATCCGCATAAGAGATTAGTTCACGATTCATTTGTTTGCTGGAAAATGTCATTTACAAATATTATAAATAATAATGGGCCTAGGACCGTGCCTTGAGGGATTCCAAATTTACTTGTAAGTGATTTACTTAATGTTTGATATAATTTTACCTGTTTGGTTTAATTTGTTCGGTATCCTTCGAATTAAGCAATTTATTTATATATGTATTCAAATTTCGACGTCGGGACCTATTTTACAAGATGATTATTTTAATTCTATACTTGAAACGTGTAATATTTATTGATTATGTAAAAACAAACTTTCTTAATTATCATCTTGACAAATAGATTTACATTCCGTGATTTTTCACGGGTAAAACATACAAATGTAAAAGTGTGTCGGATGAATTGCATCAATAAATTATTACTTGAACCTCAGCCGCATGCGGTCCACAGTGAGGAAATTTAGCGAACTTTATCATTTAATCATAACATAGTGATCGTTTTAAAATCAAATCCAACTTTCCTCCTAAAATGACTATGGCGCAGTGCCAAGTTTCGTGTTATCAAATAAAATAATCAACAGGATGTTTGATGTACGAGTATGTTAGGAACATCGAGCCATGATATGCACGAAACGGTCATTTTACAACAAAAGCATCACATGCATACAATAATAATAAAAACATTTATTTGTCGATAACTTGTTATTTTATATATGTTATTTTGTTATATAATTTACTTTTTGTAATTGAAAAAGGTCACTGCTCGGCTATACATTCCGGAGCCCAGAGTGCAGCTGGTTTTCAACAGTGCCTTTGTGTTTACTCCCTCCTACAACATGGGTATTTTCAAGACCCAGGTTCACTCCTTCCTATCCTCAAAAAGATCCTCCACACAGCATCTCCAAATATTATATAAGCCTTGAGGGAAAATATTTCCCTCACGGCCTCCAGTGTGAAGTTTTTGTAAAAAAAAAAAGTCTACAAAAAATAAATGAAGTAACATTAAATCTCTATACTTAAATGAAACAAAATAAAACGATATGAAAAATAAAAATAAAAGATTTTATGACTAAAATAAAAAATTGGTAACGTTTTTTTTACAAAATCACGAACACAAGCATCAATTTTATAATTTATGAATTATGGTGGGCGGCTGATTGTGCAGTCGGCAACCATTCCCTGCAGATTTTCTTGAAGCACTGCGGCGATGCGACTCTAGAATAAACAGTGGGATTTCATTCCAAAGTTTTGTTGAGGAATAGCTGTAACTACCCCCAAATACGGCGGTTCGATGTCTGGGGAGAACAGGCAAATGGTATCTTTGGCTTGTATTGTATACATTAGTGTCTCGGGACCACTGAAGTTTATCAAACAGATAGGTAGGAACGTTCGAATTCATCAAATTGTACATTTGACACATTTAATATAACTTCCTTCTGTTCAACATACTCAGTATCGTATGCCGATAAAAATAAGTTCGCGTCTCGGGACATTATAATAATATCGGACACATACATTTTGGAGACGTCGCAATTGTTATTAGTTTTTTTGTTTGTTTATATATTTCTGTTTCTGTGCTAAAATCATTGATATGCCCTTCTCTTTCTCGATAAAATCTAAAATAATTAAATGGGTAGGTAATATAAGGAATTTTGAAACGATTAGTGGATGTGGATGTGGACGTGAAGTCAACAAAGGATTGCACATTTTTAAAACTATTTTCTGCGTATCATCTTCGCCATTTTTTTTTTGTTCAAATGTCGGAGAACTCTTGACCTCTTGTACCAGATGTAATGGCACACAGGCGAACTGTAGTGGGCAGCGCAGCAGACAAGACCTCATTAACGACTTTTGCAATGTAATATTTTGCATTGTATTCTGCACAAAAACCCAATTTATGGAGAATTATGAGTAGCTCAGAGCCAGTGAGAGGCAGTAGTCCGATGGGTGTCCAGGGTCAGCGGTGGTCAGAAAGAAACAAGGCGAGTAGAACAGAAGTTGTAGCGGGCGGAGCAGTCGAGGTAGAGCAGAGGTGTCGGGGCGAGAGTTGTTGGCTGACTGACTGGTTTTCGCAGGGTACTTAAAGTCGTCTACAAAACGTTGGGGGTTCGAGACTGTCAGAGTTAACCCGTTCTGCGCATTTCCGGTGAACAAGCCATCTCCTCTCTCCCTCACATTGTCATCTCGCTCTGGCGGTTTATTTAGTCATTCACACTCACAAGCGATTAGTTAGAACATGTTTCTCCCTGGCCGTGAAACATATATTGACAAAGGTAGGATCATTTGCGGACAGCGATATTTATTTGCCATATGACCCAACTCCCCTACAAAATAGACACAGTTTATGCAATTACAATACAATTATATTTGAAATGCATATATGTGAAAAACACTACGCGATAGACAAACACGTCCGATACAACTATTATAAAAGGTTGCAACTCAAAACAAGTTGAGAGCCTGTGAACTACTTTAGATTTACACTTTTGTTTTACTTTACAGGTTAACACCAGACCCTGCATCATTTTTTTCCATAAAATATCATATCTCAACGATTTGTTTAATCTGTTCATGCTGGTTGGAGAGCTGACTACTTAGAATATGCACAACATTTCTACAGTCATTCCTGCGCTCTGCAAATTTGATTTGTATTTTTACTGTTTGCGCTGCGTCTGTGCAAATTATGATAAACTGCAGAGATAAACATTTGCGCGGGCTTTGAATTTACACAGTGCCCATGTTGTTTCAGCAGTTCCGTACCAGAATGTGCATACTCCAAGGAAATAACTCTAATCTTTATTTGGAAGTCAATTTGAACTTCTTGTTTGTTTAACCGCGGAGAGAGCGGTGTTTAGAAGCAAGCTGTCAGCAGTTTCCTCCCGAAGTGTTTAAAACAGTATTATTCAGCGATTACTTATGTATAAGAACCTATTATGCGATATTCAAGTTAATTATTTTATTATTTAAATGCCCAGAGGGCTTTTACATGCAAGGACATTAAATCGCACACAAAACAAAAATAGATAACATGCACAAAAGATAATTACACTTGAAATAAGAAAAAAGTAAACCTGCACCAAAGCTAAAAATACACAGGAATATAAATGAACGGAAAAAATAAATAATACAATATCTATAAAGTCAATATTAACATTAATAACAAATAAAGTAAAAAGTTGTAGTTAACAATAATTTATAAACTAGGTAGAAAACTAACCGACTAACCGAATAACCAACTAACTGACTAACTGACGACCGAACGACCGACCGACCGACCGACCGACCGACCGACCGACCGACCGACCGACCGACCGACCGACCGACCGACCGACCGACCGACCGACCGACCGACCGACCGACCGACCGACCGACCGACCGACCGACCGACCGACCGACCGACCGACCGACCGACCGACCGACCGACCGACCGACCGACCGACTAACTAACTGACCAACTAACTTACCAACTAACTAACTAACCAACTAACTAACCAACCATTACGCCGTTTCCCCGCAGGGGTAGGCAGAGAGGACGGACCGCCAAACAACTCGATCTTGGTATACACTTTTGCTTCATTCACATTGATAAATCGTCTCATACATTCTTTTGATCGTGCCATGTCTTCCTCGGGCGTCCCCGGCTTCTTACTCTAAGCGTCCCTTTCTTAATCTTACTCGTTACGCTTACATCAGCATTGCATTCTTTACGAATTTCAATATTTTTCACACGATCATGCATGGTTTTACCACAGATTCGTCTCAGAGATCCCATTTCCACGGCATTCACTTTACTTTCATCCTTCCTCTGCAAATTCCATGCCTCACTGCCATACATCAGGGTTGGTATCCATTGTGGACTGCTAGCTTCGCTTCTTTGGACAACTTTTTGTTAGCGCCAACCGCGTTCAGTCCTCCGTTAATGGAGTTTCCTTTATTCACCCGTCTTTCAATATCATTATCAGTCTTTCCATCTCTCGTAAACATACTTCCCAAATATACAAACTCATCGACCTGCTCAAGTATTCGTCATTCACAACGGGTCGCTTCTACGACTCGTTCTGTGTTCAACAGCTCGGCTGTGGAATCTGCCGGCCTCTGTGTTTCCTCCATCCTACAACATGGGTCTCTTCAAGACCCAAGTTCACTCCTTCCTATCCTCTAAAAGATCCTCCACACAGCATCCCCAAAGATGATATAGGCCTTGAGGGAAATTGTTTCCTCCTTGGTCTCCTGTGTGGAGTTACTGTAAAAAAAAAAAAAAAACTATATTGCACACTGTTTTCGTACTCTCTCTTTCAAACACCATGACTTTAGACTTGCTTACATTCATCATTAGCTAGATCTTCATGTATACTTCATTCATACTAGATACAAGGGACTGTAAATCTTCCATACTGTTAGCAATCAGCACCGCATCATCAGCATACAATAGGCAACATACTTTCAGATTACTCATTTCCGCTCCCAAGCCCACCTCTTCCAATTCTTGCATAGAATTATAGAAATGAGATCTCTGAGGCGAATGTGTGATCTTGTGAAAAATATTGAGATTCGTAAAGAATGCAAGGCGTAATGAGTGGGATTAAGAAAAGGACGTTTAGATGTTTTGGGCATGTAGAGCAAATGAACGAAGAAAGGAGTGTAAGAAGAATATATGACGCGAATGTGAATGGAAGAAGAAGCCGGGACGCCCGAGGAAGACATGGCACGGTCAAGTGAATGAAATACTTGAATCGGGTAATGTCAGAAGTCGGAATAATAGAAAAGAATGTATGAGACGACGTATGAATGCGAATGAAGCAAGAAGTGTATGCCAATATTGAGTTGTTTGGCGGTCCGTTATTTCTTCCGACCCCTGCGGTGAAACGGCGTAATGGTTAGCTAGTTAAGTAATTAACAATTTTATTTTAATTCTTACGAAGAGAAATTCGAAGAAAAGGTGCAATTTAACAAAAGCATATTCTTTGGTTTTCATAATGCAAACCGATTCGCAGTATAAATTAACAAAATAGTGATTTCACTGACAACTCCTCCGTAATTGTAGATTATTGATATTTCCTAACGTAATTGTCATTTTTTTCACTTTCTATGGCGATTGGCACTCGGGTGAGAAAAATGTTTCTTTTGTTCGATATGATGTCTGCAAGCATCAGACCATTGTATTAAAACTGCGTACCGTTCTGATTATTGCAGACTGTTTGACGTCAGACTATTTTTTATTTTTTTATCTTACTCCGTCGCTATTCGCTATCGCATGGACCATCAGCGGTAGCAGTATACAGAAACCAAACAATGTAAGTAATACTGCGAGAATAGCGTTGAAGTACAAGATATCATTAGTCTCTTCTAGAAGTCATGGAATTAGACGCCTTTGTGCAGAATGCATAGATACTAAATCTGTGTGCATCTAAAAGGGACCCGGCGTATTGTTTTGTCTTTGTTTTCCTTCTGTATGAGTGTCATTGAAATAAATCGCTAGTTTATTACGGCGAATGTAAAAAGTAAATAATTACGTAAGTTGTACTCAAAAACTGCTACTTAGTTTTTGAAAATTTTCTTAAGACAGCCATTTTTTAAAATCTTATTCCAACCAGAACAGCTGGCTTCACGCTATTTCAGCAATATTGTATTACGTTTCAGCTGAATCAATTGAAGTGGCGACACATTCTGACTGGTATGAAAAAGAACTCGGCTGTTCGTTTCCTAGCAACTACCTGGTTAACAATAAATAATTTGACATAATTAGAAAAAAAATAATAATTGAAAAAGTGCAATATTTTAATAAATTTACTAACTCGCATTTGCCTATTTTATCTAGTTAGTGCGATACTTATTTACACTAGTCAAATCGTCACTAGCTGCCCAGAGGCGGCAGCGGGTAGACGTGTTTTCGCGGCGATTAGCAACATTTTTTACGAATTATATGATTAAAAATTGACAGAAAAAGACGAAATGAGCAATCTTTCACCAGAAAACACAAGTCATAACATGAAAAACATTTTTAGAATTAATATTTTGTAGAAAAACATACGCGATATATTTAATAATGCATGTAACATAGGGTAGTCCGAACGAATCAATGGTATTCAGTCAGATTTTTTACTATTGCAAAAATATTAAACGTAAATAAACGGATATTGACATTTAAATTTTTTTTTACACTTTTAGTTATTTACAGTATTGCATGTTGTGGACGCATTTGCGCACCGATGCGTGATTTTTTTCTTCCTTTTCTATAAGTGAGTTTAGATAAGCACTAACCGGCTAGCCTAGCTAGGCAATTTACTGGTGCATTTCTTCCATTTATGAATATGATTGTCCGAAAATATGAGTTTTAAGTTTAGTTCTGAATTCTGTCGAGTCCTTGATCATTCAAATCATGCGCAGTAATGAGTTTTCATTATGTAGTAATAAGTTTAACGATTTTGTTTTCTTTCGAAAGGGGTAGTCTTATTTCATTTTTTCTTCTTGTAGAATGGTTACGTCTGTGTTGATGTTTATTAATTTTTTACAAGAATTCAGAATTTTGATGGATTTTTATTTGCACAAATGCAAACGTTCGATGCAAACCTTGAGCCCTGTATAGCTCGTCTATTCTAAATAAATCATAATCACAAAAAGGAACTCTGGGACTTTTATTTTTTCTCAAGTTAGTTTTCATAGTTAAAATAATTTTAAGTTTCAATTTTTCAAATCTCTAAAAATACTCTAAATCTATGGCCGGTCGGTTTTGATGAGTTTTGAG
The DNA here is from genome assembly GCA_022606495.2 of Halesus radiatus. Classification (NCBI taxonomy): domain Eukaryota; kingdom Metazoa; phylum Arthropoda; class Insecta; order Trichoptera; family Limnephilidae; genus Halesus; species Halesus radiatus. The sequence goes on from JAHDVE020009281.1 coordinate 27,679, forward strand.
GTTAGAATATCATATGTCAAAACAAAGTTGAGTTTCACCGTACATAATTGTATATTCTATTCAGGGTAAACCATAACTAAACATAAGTAAAAAAGTATGTACCTTTTTAGAAACTTCAACTCTAAGAATAATAATAGTATTGAGTAATAACATTATTATAATATCCGTATTGATAATTGGTTTAATCGTGAATACCCTAATTTCTTTCATGAACTTAAGCTAAAATTATGCCAAAACTAAACAAATACGTATTTAGAATACAGAAAAAAAGCGAAAAATGTTTTGTTCATACTAATTCAAAAACTGTATATATTAATTAAATTAGCCAAAAACATACACCTGTGTTTCAAAATATGACTACCTTAGAGAACCTACCTTATTATTTTTATAATATTCATATCCAAAATCCAAAATGGCGGAATTAAATAAAGTGTAACATATGAAGTCTTCAATTGCTTGTCATTTAATATTAATTTTTGATTTTTTTTTTATTTAAAACAATAAAATTATTTTTTACATAATATATGTTTTTTGATTTAACGATAATATCCGCTATCAAAAAAACCGTTTTGTTTAGTTTTGCTATTTGGAAAACAACAAATAAATTGACGTAACTTGAAAAGGAAAGACGAAAATATCCGAACCCATCCGTTATCCGTTGAAATACTATACGAGATAAAGCAGGAACAAACATGACGTATTCCAATGTTTTGAGGGTTTTGGATATAGCTTTTTTTGTACCTGGACGTCCGGGATACGGCTTGTTGCGTTCGAGCGATAATATAGCAGCCGTATTGCGTACGTTCGTATGGGTAGGGCGGTTAATATTGTTGTTATTATTTTTCTTTTAAAATAATATTAGAAAAAAATATTACCATATGATTTGTTTTTTAATATAAATATTTATTATCAAATCAAAAAACTTTCTTCTTGGTTTCGCTGTTTGTAAAATTAACAACGACAAAAATGTACCTTCCTGCTTTTCCATTTTGAATGCAGGCACATATTATTCCAAATTTTGTATGAAATAAATCGCGGTAGATGCATAATGCTATATATTTGGTTATTTTCCTTTCCATGTTTAGGCACTTCCATGCCCAAGACCCAAATGACAACTTATTAGGTAAAAATGCTGGAACCGAGATTCACCAATAATTTCATCGGAATCACACTACTATACGTTGGTTCGCGGGACTGGAGTACACTGTAGTGTCGCCATCTCGCGCCGAGTGCGATACCCGTTTTTTTTACCGAAACATTGAATTCTGGCTCTCTGGTTATATGGCCTTAAGTGCCATTATACAAAAATAGAAGGGAAAAAAATCTACTATTGACATAGTATTGTAATATAATATATCTAGAAAAAAAGTATAGTAAGTCTAAAGAGCTTATGTATATGTGTTTGGTAGGAACTGGTTGGTGCTATTAGGAAAAAAAAATCGTTTAAAATTGGGTACAAAAAAAGATAATATTATTGAGTAATATTAAGATTGATTTATGTATCATTCAGCTTTATGAGCCGACGACGAAACTAAGGAAAGCAGCCCGAAGAGGATGCAGCAAATAGTTAATAATATATTAAATGTATTTTATTCAGTAAGTACAAAAAGTAACTTTAGTAAATTGTTTATAACCAAATGTTTGTCCCTTTTCCTTTCCTTGTTTAGAGTTTTTAGTCCAGTTAAGATCTTTTCCCAAAGAGCACAATACATATAAAAAAGTAATTGTTTTATTTCATTCATATGTTGAATAAACTTAGATTTTTCTAGAATCTGGTCGGTATCAGTGCATTGTTAGCAAGTTCATTCTCCCTCCTGTTCTACTTCTAATCGTTCAGGTTCAGTACAACGCGCATCGCAGTTCCACTCGCATTTCGATTTGAATTGATATTGAACAACGGCGCGGCGCTCTCTGTAATGGTTTCCATTTCAATCATCGCTGCCGATTTTGTATCGATATGTAGTCTGAAGTCTGGTTACAACACAATGCCGGTAATTCTGTATGGGGTGAATGAAATATACTTCAAATAAATAAATCAACCTGCGTATCAGATAAAATTCACTCTCTTCGTGCGAGTGTTAATTTTAATCACGTAAACTTGTATACGACCATTACATCTTGGTATATCTGGTAGTGATTTTTTTGTGAATGCTTGTAAAAATGTAGGCACCTCCCACAATAGTTTTGGGTTCTCATCGGAACTCTTGTCATTCTTGATCAGTGTTAAAGGTTTCATAGTAAAAATAAATGGAAAAGTTGTGGGATGTTTAATAAGAGAACAATTTTGATATTTTTATATGATTATTTAAGCGAATGAAATTGGCTAATTAAAAAAATTGATTACCTAAAAATATTTTACCACTTCACTTTTTTATTCTTTTTTATAAGTATAAAAAAGAATAAAGATTAAGATACAAAATGGTACATACTCGTATGTTAGTTATTATATTTTGTAAACTATTTGAATTTTTGTGTTTTTCTTAGTCCTCCTCACTAGGCGGTCCTGTACTGAGGCGGACTAGACTTATTTATGTTGATGTTATGTAATTAGGTGCCTTTTCCATGTCGTTTATAATGTTGTGTTGGGGTTATTTCATTGACCTCGTTCATTCAGACATTTATTCTTGATTTGTACTCACAAAACTTTTCATAATTACATAAATCGTGAATAATCATAAATCGAGAATAAATGTCTTTCTTAGTAATTTCGACCCCTTGGAATAACAAGGTTCCAACTGACGATTTGGGCTGATTTGAGTTATTGATTGGAAATGGTTCCAACTGCACTATTCTTTATTTCTTCTATAGACACCAACAAAATCTAGTGAATATTAACGGAATTAGAAAGTGTTAAAAGTTCCAACTGCACCAGTAATCCACTATTAGTGAATTACTGATTATTAAAAAGTTATTTTGTAACTCACTACACATTAATCCATACAGAGCGTCCCATCTGACGAACTGTTAGGTTTCCGCGCGTTGCAATTAGAATTGTAAATTAGATGAATAAAGCGTGATTCTTTATTAAAATGATTGAATACGAGGATTATCACACTGTTTTCATACTCTCTCTTTCAAACACCATGACTTTAGACTGGATCATCAGCATACTACAGGCGACATACTTTCAGATTACTCATTTTCGCGCCCAAACCCGCCTCTTTCAATTCTTGCATATAATTATCCATGTATAGATTGAATAATCACGGTGACATTACACAGCTTTGCTTAACACCTTTTGTGATGTCAAACCACACCGTAAAATCACCGTTTACCCTAACACATGCAACGCTTTCCTTGTACAGAGACGCGATTGCCTGTATGAGATTCGTACTCACTCCATACTTGGAGACTACCTTCCATACTTTTTCCCGTCAACTCGGTCGTATACTTTTTGTAGATCTATAAAGGCACAGAAAAGTTTATGATTTTTTGCCAGAAACTTCTCTGTGAGCATACGCAACGAGAAAATCTGATCCACACACCCCCTTCCGCTCATAAATGCACCTTGCACATCTCATATTTTATCTTTTGTTTTCGTTTGTACCCTTTCAATCAATATCCTACCATACAGCTTTCCAACTGAACTCAGCAGGCTAATAGCCCTGTGATTTCCATATTCCATATGTAACGCTTCACCTTTGTATAGAGGCATGATCACAGCCCTCCTCCAATCTAATGGCGTGTAACCCTCCTCTAAACACTAGTTAAAAATATAATTTCTTCAAATGATTGATAACTTTGTGGCGTCATTATTAATTACTAACTAACTAACTAACTAACTAACCATCACGCCGTTTCCCCGCAGGGGTAGGCAGAGAGGATGGACCGCCAAACAACTCGATCTTGGCATACACTTCTTGCTTCATTCACATTCATACAACGCCTCATACATTCTCTTCTGTTATTCCGACTTCTGACATGGCCCGACTCGAGTATTTGATTCACTTGATCGTGCCATGTCTTCCTCGGGCGTCCCCGGCTTCTTCTTCCATTCACATTCGCGTCATATATTCTCCTTACACTCCTTTCTTCGTTCATTCGCTCTACATGCCCAAACCATCTAAGCGTCCCTTTCTTAATCTTTCTCACTACGCTTACATCAGCCTTGCATTCTTTACGAATCTCAACATTTTTCACTCGATCATACATGGTTTTACCACACATTCGTCTCAGAGATCTCATTTCTACAGCATTCAGTCTACTTTCATCCTTCCTCTGCCAGTTCCATGCCTCACTGCCATACATCAAGGTTGGTATCAGCACTCCATTGTGGACTGCTAGCTTCGCTTCCTTGGACAACTTTTTGTTTGCGCCAACCGCGTTCAGTCCTCCGTTAATGGAGTTTCCTGCATTCACCCTTCTTTCAATATCCCTATCAGTCTTTCCATCTCTCGTAAACATACTTCCCAAATACTCAAATCTCAACCTGCTCCAAGTATTCATCATTCACAACTATATTACACTGTTTCGTACTCTCTCTTGACACATGACTTTGGACTTATTACATTCATCATTAGCTCATTCTTCATACATACTTCGTTCATCCTAGATACGAGGGACTGTAGATCTTCCATACTGTTAGCAATCAGCACCGCATCATCAGCATACAACAGACAACATACTTGCAGACTACTCATTTTCGCGCCCAGGCCCACCTCTTTCAATTCTTGCATACAATTATCCATGTATAGATTGAATAACCACGGTGACATTACGCAGCCTTGCTTAACACCTTTTGTGATGTCAAACCACCCCGTAAAATCACCGTTTGCCCTAACACATGCAACGCTTCCTTCGTACAGCGATGCGATTGCCTGTATAAGATTTGTATTATTTGTATTATTAATTATGTAATTAAAAATATATATTAGTTAATGTACCTCTATCAAATAATAATTTTAACAAAGAATTTAATATAATTAAACAGATTGCAATAAATAATGGTTATAGTACTAAATTAATAAACAATATGTTAAACAAAAAGTTTAAGAAAAAAATTATTAAATCTTATGTATATCCACAAATAACTGATGTTAATAAACAATGGAGAAAAATATTATTTTTAAATAATAATACCGCAAATTTAATAATTAAAAACTTGCCATCCAACCAGTTTTTTATACCAATAATAAATTAAAAAAATATATTTTAAATAACAAAGATACAGATAATATTTTGAATAAATAGGGAGTATGTAAATTGATTTGTAATGATTGCAACTATTTTTACATCGGAAAGACTTGTAGAAATTTCAGTATTAGAGTTAAGGAACACCTAAGGTGTTTAAATAATAACAACTATTCTGAATTTGTCAATCATATTTCATATAAATAAAGGTTTAAAAGTTTTACATATTGGTGTATTTGACACCCGGTTTACAATTAGATAAATTTGAAATTTTAGAAATAAAAAAAAGTTTTAATTGCGAATTAAATTTAATAAATAATCAAATATTTTTTTAAAATAGCTACCTCTTACATTTATTTTCATATTAATATTAATAATAATAATTTTTATTTACACTTCTAATTTAAATGTATTATTCAATGTTTTATAATTATTTCGTTATTAGCATTTTTGATCTATTACTTACCTACTTTTATTTATTTTTGTTTATGCTCATATTTCGTATATTCTTAAATTATTGTTCTAAAATTTTTTATCATTTTTCAATACTTGAAATTATTTTTTAGTATTCATTTATTCCTGAAGATGATAGCATTGCTATAGAAACATGTAGAAAAATTTATATATTTTAATTAAGTGGTGTATACAAAGTGTATTTTTAATTATATAAGTAGTTAAAAAGTTTGCATAACCATGTGAGAATTATACTCACATGGTTATGCTTTAAAAGCAGTTATCTCCTTTAAAGTGTTCAGCAGCAATATTGTCGAAACCAACAGCCTTACAATTCTTCATACATTTAATCGATATTTTTATTTCATCCATGCTGATTTTGGGAACATTCCCGCCATCGTCATTCATACCTGATTCGCCACTGAGATCACTATCAGTCGGGTTGCTTTCAAAATCCTCTTCAAAGTATTTCATCCATCTCACTTTTATTTCTTTCTCATTCGTTAACATTTTTCCATCTTTTGATTTTATCACTTTCATACATCCGCTTTCTGGACCATTTCGGGACTTTTTGACCTCCTTCCAAAACAGTTTAATATTTTCTTGGAAGTGTTTTGTCATTTTGATTCCTTCTTTCTCTTCCAGATGTTTCTTTCGTTCTTTCACTCCAACACTTGATTTTTTCTTACATCCCTGGTATACTTCTTTCGCTTGATTCCGTTCTTCACTAGGAGCACTTCCAGTCGCTATCCGACATAACCATTCTTTGAGACCAGTGCATTAATTTCGTCATCCCACCATGCATCGCCTTTCTTCCTATCTTGTGTACTTATTCCACATACCTCTCCAGCAGATTCACAAAGACTCACTTTTATGCGGTTCCATGTTTCGTCTATACTTAGACCGTTCATTTCCTTCACATTCAATCTCATCTCTACACAATTCTCATACTTACTTCTCACAATATCGTTTTGTAGTTTTTCTATTTTGACTCTTGTTGGAGGATTATAGAGATTTTGATACATCTATCGACTGTTTTCTGTGCGGTTTTCCTACAGATAAAAGAAGTGATGGGGCATGTTGCTTTATTTCACATGGTGGAGTCGCACTACTGCCGAGGCAGTATTTAGAGTCGAATTTGGACGTGGTAAAATGTACGATTTGTACACAAAATATAGCGAATATGAATACAACGGCACTGAAATGGAGCATCTACAGGTATATTTTTATGACCAAATTTAATTTAAGTTTTCACATAAAAATCTGATAGATGTGATCTTTTCAAAGAACAGCTCGATGCAAAAGATGATAATCTCTTGAGTATTTGTCTGTTAAGTATGAAAATCATATTAAAGATAAGATGGCTGGCTATGAGATAGATCAGGGATTCTGATAGTAAAAATGATATATCCGTCCTTTATTTTGATATACAAAACGTTATATATTTCTATTTTTGAAACTGTTAATAAATATATGGAATTCCATCATGATTAAATAAAATACACTTTTTAACACACTATTCAACTTTTTATTTTTGTCCGTGAATGGTTTCAGCCTGTGAAGAATAATATAGTATATAGTCTAAAAATAAAATGTACCAGTCACAGGTAAGATAGCAGTCACAGGTTGAAAACGGTCACGGACAAAAATAAGAAGTGGAATAGGATTTAAAAAGGTGTCTCGATATATCATGTCCGGAGCAAAAGTATGTTCATTCCATTATAAAAAAAAATTATGTGTGCAATTTAACTGCACACTACTCGGTAACCAAAACCATATATTTTGTGTGATATGGAATGAGAGTAAGTCAGGTTGTGCTGAAAATGACTTGGCAAGTACTATAATTTTAGATAAGTTTTGGAATTTCATTTTATCTGGTTTTCTTTTACAATCTTATTAGTATTATACAGTTGTTATTTTGAAGTGGAAACTCGCTTAATTTGTGAACTTGTAAAGATATAGATGTGTACGAGTATGTGTGTATGTGAGTAAATGTATTTAAACAGGTATAAAAAAACTCATTTTTTTACCGCCTCTAACGAATACCAAGGGGCGCTATTCCCGTTCTTTTTAAGGAAGATTCCTTACGTTTTCCTTTGGGTTAAAAACTTCATGATTAACTTAGGAATTCCGATGAGACATAGAAAAAGATCCTAAATAGATAAAGAGATTATTTGAAAACACAAATTGATGAAATATCTTCAAGTGACATATGATTTCAAACTAAAACATTTAAAAACAATTACATTATGTTATAATTCATTTTTAAATATCTAAGTAAGCCTTTTAAAGAAGAATCACGTTTTATAAAAAGGTACCTACCTCATTAGATAGTAATGACCTTTTTTTGTCTCTAGTTCTAAAAGTGACATTTGAATTTGCGCTTGAAGTAAATTGTCAAAGATGTCAACATCTATATAATGTTTACTAGCTAATTATGTTTAAAGTAAATAATAACGTAATTGTTAACATACTTAATATTGAGTTTTTCTCTTGTTAAAAGATAGTAAATATGAACAATTTTGATGAATGTCGTTCGCTGAATTCAACTGACAGCTTCCAACTGACTTCATCCGAGAGAATCAGAACCGCAGTTAAGTAAGAGGGGTTTAACCCTATGGAAAAGGTTAAGGAATCTTCCTTTATTGATATATTATTGATACAATGATTACTTTACTATCGGTTTTCTGTAGACTTTCATACCTGGCTATTTTCCCATGATTTCCATTTTCACTTTAGCTCCTGAGACGTTTTCTGAAAAATTCCCGCCGAAAGCATACCTTCAAGGGCCAACCCACAATATTCGACGGCTTACCTTATTTAACGAATCAACATGGTTAGCAAAGGTGATTTACAGGGTGCTATTATTTTGTTCATTTCTAAAGTTTCTAAGGGGCACAAATTCATTCAAATATGTATTCATATTTGAATGCTTAAATTTAGTTTTTTTCTTTATTGGAGCTATGGCCTGTCTCTAATAAATTATTAGCAAATCCGGAATAGTTATTATTTCGTAAACAGCGTTCATGTTCCCTAATTCTATAGTCAATCCAATGTTAGAACGACCTACGGACGCGCATGTCTCGCCGCCCCTTCACCCCGCCACTTTCTCCGTCCTCTGTGTAGACGTTAACCCATTCAAACCTACTATTTAAATAAACGAATTAATATGATTTAATTTTAATTACCCACTTAGGCACAAAAAATTAAGACGATTTACGCATTTACATAATGATGGTGATAGTATTACAATATGCATATTGCATTTTATGTGGCATCAGATTCATCAAATCGGCTAAGGAATTAATCCGAAGTTGAAAATATCATCATTAAAATTAAGTAGCAAATAAATAAAATTAAGTAACAAATATACAATATGAATAAAACTCTTTAAAAGAAAATGACCAGGTCTAGAAATTGTTACATAGTTAGTGCCCAAGAAATACAAAGAATCATTAGGCATTTGCATTCTATTTTCGAGACAGAAAAATAATCTGTTGAGAATATACTAATTGACAGTTTATTTAGATAATAATGATGCGCTACATATTAAATCAGTTAAAATAAGCCTTCCAGAACTAAAAGACTGGCCTGGCTGATCTATACAAACCACCTATTATTCTCAGAATCTGGCTGAGAATCTGCTCGCAACAGATCAAATAAATTTGAAACTTAAAGTGAAATTTCCAACACATCTTGTAGTTTATACTTTATACAAGCGGCGGATACTTTGTCGGAAGCCTGTGCATAATGGGACTAAGTAGCAATTCTGCACAAAAACTAGACGTCCACTGTAACAGTGGTTCGCGCAACGACGCAACTGACTTGGATCGACGGTTTTGGTTTCGATTCTCGCCACAGCACAGCAGTGTCATTCTTGGCGGTTGTGATGTTGACTGTTAAGTTTGATGAACCTCAAATGAATGCTTTTACATAAAATAATATTGATGTATGCTTGTGATGCAAGGTTGGCGACTCCCGACTCATTAGACATGGCGGTGGGCTGACTGTGTATGTTGTTTCACATATTTTAAAATATTCACGCTATTATTTTTTTTTTCCTTGCGTACTCCGGTATATTTTAAAAACTTATTTCTCAAACATCGATTAAATGCTGGTTTAAGAATGTTTTATTCGTGTTTCCACTTCAAATCATATTCACATAAAATATGTAAGTGTTGTGATTATTATTTCGTTTGTACCTGAAGTGTTATTAGACGCGCAATAATAGATAAATTTGCTGGTCATTTCGACGGCTGGAGGCAACCACGTGACAACATAAATTGGGCACCAAGCGGGTTCACGTATTTCTCGAATACATGACGTCGTCATTCGTGTCATTCGTCTGGCGGCGAGCGATCATTTGAAGATTTTAAGGAATAAAACAATAATTATGGTTTCTTGCGCATTAAACGTTGTAAAAATATAAGTGGTAAAGATAATAATCAAAACTGTTGCATTACATTCCACAGATAACCTTTTTTTACTATATTTTACTTAATCGAATATACAGCGCGCTTGAAGTGATTTTTCACAAAAACGGCGCTATACCATTAATCATCCAATTATTATTATTATAACTACATACCGGTCAGTGGTTGAGTTGGCATCGCGTCTTACCCAGGCGTCTTGAGTTCAATTCCTCGGCTGACTAAGTCTGCCATCACGACACAAGCAACATCTTCTGCTTACTGTGATGTTAGTAGAAGATTTTTAAATATTGGTAGGTAGGCATGACTTAAAAAATATCAAAGACTCGACAGAATTCAGAACTAAACTCAAAACACATCTTTTCAGACAATCGTATCCATAAATTGAAGAAATGCACCTGTAAATTGCTTAGCTAGGCTAGCCGGTTAGAACTTACCTAAAGACATTAAATAAAAAAAATTCACGCATCGGTGCGCAAATGCGTTCACAGCCCGCTACACTGTAAATAACTAAAATGTAAAAATAACTAAAAAATGTTAATATCTATTAAAAGCTTCATACGCTTTTTAAGGTCATTTTATAGATATTTTCCAGTCCTAAAGTTCATTTTATAAATATTTTCCAGTCCTAAAAAGTCCCTTGAGGTGATTTTTCACAAAACGGCGCTATACAAATCATCCAATTATTATTATTATTCGTAACCAGGGAATATGTGTCCTTCCTTAAAAGGAATGTCCACGTTTGTTTCACATGATTTTGACTGCGGTAAGCAAATTTAAAACATTTATAAAAAGGGTCAAACTAAATACCCCAACAAATAATCGGTTTTTGTAAACAAGCACAAAGTTTTTCTTATTTACTGTTTTACTTATTGGCGGCATGGGCTAGTTTGAAATATGTTACCACGGTTACAGGAAAATAAGGTGGGTTGCCACAAATTCCCAAACAATTGTAAAAAGGAAGAGTTGATCAATAGCAGATTTACTTTTCGAAGTGTAAATACTAATACTTTGCAGTCTAATGCGAGTTGCCTGGTGACTCTAGGGATGCATTTATTCGCGAATCAAATGACAGCGACCCGCCTAAGCTCGCCCCTCGCAGCCAATCTTTTGGTTTCTTCACCTTGCGTGTAAAGGCATCTCTAGTAATTACTTGCTCTGTGATACCTACCGAGTTAGTAAATATAACAAAACTGAACTAATCTTTAATTCCTTTGATATTTTATTATTATTATTTGTTCTTTCATTCCCTGTTTATGTTTATTAGTTTATTATACTGATTCGTTTGGTTACTTCTGATTAATATGGTTCCCTAATTTCTAAAAAAATAATAAACAATATGATAACGATGGCATTTTTATGTTAGTTTTATCTTGACGAATACATTTTCTGTAGCAATTTAAAATGTCCCATTTTTGATATGCCGCCAGAGATATGTTCGTGAATGTGCCGTGTTGACGTAGCCGACCAACATCAGTGACAGCCGTCTTCACCAGCAAGTGACATCATAATGACGTTGTAGACAGTATGCACCGGTTGGGCTTGTGCAGTTTTAGATTAATTTTTAAAATCAATAATTATGGACAAAAATATTAAAATTACACATTTTTAGTACGATTATCGGAATTAGAAAAATAAACTTTAAATCCTCCACATATATTTAGTGTGTGAAAATACATTATTCTTCTATTACTTGTAATTCTTCCAATAAGGAACTCCAGTCCAATTTCATTTTATTTTTTTCAATAGTGACGTTCCAACTTAAATATCGGTATATTTCGTTTTTTTTCTAAAGTAAATTTTCATAGTTAAAATAATTTACAAAGATTCAATTTTTCAAAGCCCGCCCAAATGCTACAAATCTATGGCCGGTCGGAATTGAACAGTTTAGAATGTCAAATGTCAAAACAGAGATGAGCTTTACCGTACATAATTTTATATTCTATTCATAGTAAACCATACCATACATTTTAACAGAATTAATAAAATTATGTACCTTTTAGAAACATTAAATCAAAGAATAATAATAGTATTGAGCAGTAATATTATCATAATATCCGTATTGATAAATGGTTTTCTCAAGAATACTCTAATTTATTTCAATAATAGTTTTTTATACTGAACAACAACTATAGAGCTTAAAGTTACCCAAATTAAGATAAAATTTTGTAATAACTTAAAAAAATACGGATTAAAAATACAAAACAAAAGTGAAAAATATTTTTATTTATACTAATCCAAAAACAGAATGCGCACGTGATGTCAGATGTTCCAAATGCATTGGTACCAACATAACAAGATGCTTTGATGACATGGTTTTTTATACACTTTTAAAAACCGATTTATAAATCCTAGGTATAAATAATAAAAGTTATATATTCAGAATCGGCGTTCGCTAATCTATATGAATACATATTTTTATAGCCATTGTATTTTTCACTGGAGTTCCCCATTGCTTTTATTTTTTAAAAGTAACTATTACTATTTGAATTGATTCGAATGTTTTAACTATTTTAATTATCTCAAATACTTCCAATTCTTTAATTTACTTCAAATTTTTAAATTATTTTGTCTATTTAATGACCACGTGTCATCCTTGTTGACTTCGTCCACCATAACACAAGGACACCCCTAGTCCAGTATGACGGGCGAACCATTGCTAAAGCTAAACGCTATTTTACTTACAATAAAAAATAAAGAATTATCTGTTTTTTGTAACCTGCTGCTCCATGAGTTACGTGTTTCGAGTGTGGCCTTGACGTATCCTGCCTGTTCCGCCACTTAAATGTCTCGATTCTAGACAGACGTGTTATGACCCTTTCTTACGGCCCAAGTTTTTGATAACTAGCCTGTCGTGTTTTGGGGAATCTTCAAGGCACCTGGAAACGTAATAATAGTACAGCTACTATTTACAATTCATGCTCAACTCATTACCATTATGCGTGGCTCGCCTGTCGATTGTGTCGGTCAGTGCTCCCGAGAATGGAGACATTCACTTGCATGATGTATTTCGGTGGATCGGTCTAATAAAGTGTTACCTTATGAAACGATCCGGTGGCACAATAAATCATTATAAGCTCGTAGTAGACGCCTATTAGTGTGGAATTGTACAATTTTAATAGATACTAAAAAACCATCGACCGAAAACGTAAACAATTATCGAAAACGACTTAATTTTTTTAAAAGCTACCTTAATGGACGCCAGCAACAAGTGAAAATAAATAAAATTCTTAGCAACCAGTGCTCAACTGATTACGGTATTCCACAAGGAAGCATATTAGGACCGACTTTGTTCCTGTTGTATGTTAATGACTTATGCAACCTTAATATTCAGGGAAAAATTGTTAACTTTGCTGATGACACTGTCTTACTTTTTGAAGCTGACACTTGGCTAGATGTTTTCAACAAAGCTGAAACGGATGTAATAATAGTTAAAAAAAATGGTTGGATATAAATACACTCATACTGAACACCGAGAAAACTAAATATGTCACATCAAGTATAAATATTACAGGTCAACCACATCACGATTTCTCTATTAAAATACATACATGTATGAATCCCATTAAATATTGTCAGTGTCCCTACATTGAGCATACTAATCAAATGAGGTACCTCGGCCTCACCATTGATCCACACCTCAAATGGAATCTTCATACCCAAATCATTGCAAATAAAATAAGAAAAATCATGCACTTTTTCAGAACCATACGAAACTTTCTCGACTTACAACACTTGAAAATGATTTATTTTGAGGTCTGTTAATCTATTACTGAGTATGGTATCATAGCATGGGGAGATGGTACTTAATCTGCACTAGACCCAATCATAAAGGCACAGAAGACGATTATAAAAATAATCCTTAAGTTACGAGATGGTCATAGCCAATGTACGAGATGGTCATAGCCAGACAAACCCAAACCGTACATCGCGGTAGCTCATTCAGCCAGGGTCCACTAAATACATGGGGTGGGCGGTTGATTTTCTAGACAGGGATATTCACTACGCCATGCGAAATCGTACCAAAAAATGGACAGTGAAGGTAATTTATCACTTGGTTTTGCTATTACTGAATCATGGTTGGGATATCGTTCGGAAGCCAATAATAATGTTTTACCACAGGAGGAGGTCTTGGATGACTATGTATTATAATAATAGACCAAAACCTAAATGGAAAGATCAAATCAACCAAACTATTAACAAAATTATAAAAATAATAAAATCAGAAAATTTCTCTCATTGGAAAATTTAGCATCTGTCTACTACGCTGTAGTACAATTACATCTCCAATACGCTGTAATCGGCTGGGGAGCAGCACATAAAACTAATCTACTCTCTGTTGAAATTGTCTAATTATAAAAATAATATTTAAATAAAAAAAAGGAGATTATCCAACCAACCTTATTTTTGGAGAGTTGAGAGAAGTTAAAAGAGAGTAAATAAAAATAAAAATCTGAAAACAAATTTTACAATTATTGTTAAGAAACATACTCCGTAAACTGATTAATTTATTAATAAATATAAAAAATACATAAATAAATATAAAAATAAAAATAAATATAAAAATAAATACAAAAAAAAATATTTAAAAAAAATGGTAATTTTGTTACCCTTGTCAGGATTGAGAGATCACAGTTAAAATAGTAATGGCGATGAAAGAAATGAACCTCCGGCAATCAAGGTGAGGGCATAGCACCCTTTGTCACATGCAGAAGGGCAATGCATTTGTAAATAATGACGAAGAAAGCAGCTCAGTGTGTAGCCTCCAGGCCCTGACTGATTTTTCTGTTCCCTAATGCAAAATGTTCCTATGTTTTACGCGAAACCATTATTACCAGTAACACATTATTTTACAAAAATCAATTTATACAAGATTGTGTTATTTAAAATCGGCCCGCGCGTTCAGATATACATTTGAAAAATAATATCTAATGTATTCAATAGAAATCGATTCAATCTCCCTCTGCCGAAACTAACTAAATAACCATCACGCCGTTTCCCAACGGTGATAGGAAGAGTACGGACCCCCAAACAACTTGATCTTGGCACATACTTCTTGCTTCAATCACATTCATACACCGACTCATACATTCTCAAGTATTTGATTCACTTGATCGTGTTATGTCTTCCTCGGGCGTCCCCGGCTTCTTCCATTCACATCGGCGTCATATATTCTCTTTACGGCCGTTCTTCCCAACCTTACTGAGCAACTGCTGAGCCGAAATTTTGCCTCAGCACTGTTCAAATGCACAAATTCGCCTTTCCCAACGAAATTCTCTGTCAAACTTACAATCACTTAAGTTATCGATTTTTGTGGATTAAAGTTCTCCTCAGTAAAAGACTAGTTATAAAAAGTGTCAACAGAGTGTCAAATGACAGCGTAAACGTCAAATGTCATAGATATCTATGGTCAAACGTCATTCGTTTCGCGAACTATTTTTTGTATCTATTGTGTAATGACAATTTTGAATATGGAGAGCGAAAATGACGATATTTTTAATGTAATACTAATAGCGGGTATGAACAGCGAATATGAAGGCAGCGACGATGAAAATATTTTTGACAATTATTGATTGAAAATTGAAAGAACACACGAAAGACAAACGTCAAAAAAGTCTACTTCCGTTTTCGCGGCATTTTAGTAAAAGTCAAGCAACACTTTATTTTTAACATATACGTTTTTAAATATAAAATGTTGGTGTTTGTATTACAATATTTAAGACAAATAATATGTATTCATAATAAATAGAAAATTAACTCGTCTATGTTAATTTAACATTGAAAGTTTTTACTTTGATGTCATTTTATTGACTATGAACGTGTGGGGGTACAATTATATTTCCATATAAGTGGGCGAGTCCTTCATAGACAATTTAGGAAGTTCAAAGATAAAAAATGTTTGGAGACAGTCAAATAGAGCGAATACTTAACAAAACACTTGGCTGATCGGTGGCTCAGATTGATCATTCGAAAAGTTGGGGAGAACGGCTGTTAGACTCCTTTCTTCGTTCATTCGCTCCATATTCTCACACCATCTAAACGTCCCTTTCTTAATATTACTCATTACACTTACTTACATCAGCCTTGCATTCGACATTTTTAACACGGTCATACATGTTTTTATCACACATTCGCCTCAGAGATCTTATTTCTACAGCATTCAGTCTACTTTGATCCTTCTTCCGACAGTTCCATGCCGCACTGTCATACATCAGGGTTGGTATCAACATTACATTGTGGATTGCTGGCTTTGCTTCTTTGGACAATTTTTTGTTAGCGTTAACCGCGTTCAGTCCTCCATTAACGGAGTTTCCTGCGTTTACCCTTCTTTCAATATCCCTATCAGCCTTTCCATATCTCGAATTACACAAACTCATCCACCTGCTCCATCACTTACTAGTATACTATACACTATTTTCGTATTCTTTCTTTCAAACATAATGATTTTAGACTTGCTTACATTAATCGTTAGGTCCTTCTTCATACATACTTCGTTCATCCTAGATACAACAGACTATAGATCTTCCATCGTGTTAGCAATCAGCACCGCATCATCAGCATACAATAGGAAACATGCTTTCAGATTATTCATAATCGCGCCACTATCGGTATTTCAAAAAAAAAATAGTACAAAACAAATTCAAAATTCTTCCAAATAAGTCCGACGAGGGTAATCTGTAAACGGGAGACATTGTACGGGTCACTGCCGAGACTGATAATTACAGCACCGTTACGTCTACATGTGGATTCAGTGGGATAAGTTCGCCGGTATTGTTCGTGTCGCATTGTTCATTGTTGGCCGAACTATTAATCAAAATTCTGAGCAAGTAGACTAACGTTATAGATACTTGTAGTGCACACATGTCAGCTGTGAGGCAAGTTAGTGTGTAAGGCTCGCTTTACTCATTTGGCGTCGAATGCCTACACCAGTGATGCATAACCTTTTTACATAGAGAACCAATTTGTCGACTTTTAATTTGTTTGCGGGCCGTTGGGGGGTAGATAAATATAGTATAGTAAACATGGTTAACCTTCCTCTTCCCCTTCTCCTTCCCCTCCCCAATACCTTCAGCCTCACAACATTCCCCAATTGGGAATGACATAGTCTCACTGGCTCCAGACAATTGGGACTCTAGTGCGGTATTCATGTAATATATATATATATATATATATTGTATTGTATTGTAAAATTTTTGTATACAGTGCCAGGGAAAATTTCTCCCTCTTCATGTGTTAACTGTGGTTAGAGGTGCATAAATGTGGGGATAATCTTCTCCAGCCAGTGAGCAGGCTGGCTATTGCTACTGTGGGGCTTTTATTTGTGTTTTGTGTGCTAGCGGCACTTGCTGATAGCAATCTTATATTTAAGCCCGCTCAGTAAGGTAATGGAGGGTATAAGATGGAATTTGGGCGGACATGGAGGGGGCCGAGGTTGGAAATGTAGGGATCGGAGTTCGATTCTAATAGGAAGTAAAATGTGTTGGTTAAATCTATTATATGTTTTCGGAGTGGAGGAATTTTCGAGCCCTAAATATTTAATCACGGCACCCGGAAATCTGAATGTGTGCCATTAATATTAAAAAAATTATAAACTATCTTCTGTTACTACGTAATATGATTTCAGAAACAACATTTGGAAGCGTAGGATAAGTACCCTTATAAAACAGAACTCATTCAAAGTATTGATCGCAGTAGCGAATTCAAAGAAAGCACCGCAGGCAATACTTTTGCTATTTTCTAAGTCAAATCAATAAATGCTGTTGATTTCTATCGTTCGGAAATTTCGATTAAAAACATAATTTAGTCAAGTAATCATATGTTTTTTTTTATAAAATGAAAACCTTTAAAATGTATCGAACATTAATCTCAACAAAAAAGAGCTGCACCGAAGTGAATTTTTTTTGAAGAATTTATTATTTTGAGCGGCTGATTCAAAACTTCGAAGACAGACCAAAGTTTGTCACTACACCCCTTAGCAAAATAGAACAGAGCCACTAACTGTCAATATTTTATTTAGCCAGGTGGGCCATACGAAAAGGGCTCACAAGTGAGATGTGGCTGCGGGTTATGCATCTCTGGCCTACACTGTAGACATTCTGAAGAACTTTGATAATGAAATTTCATATTCCTTCGACTATTCTAAAATTTCCACCGGATTTGTAGCCTAATGTCATGTTGAACATCCGTACTAGCTCGCAGCTTTGGTATACGTTTGGTATTGGCGTGCGGGGAATCCATGCTATGATATAATTTATGTTGTATTTCTTCCATCTGCAAAATGCAAAATGCTATCAAAAATGACACGCAAAGCAGCAAAAATAGCACAATCTTGAAAGAGAATAATATGGCCTTCTGGAAAATATACATTTTTAAATTCACAACACGGGTGGCCCTGAGGAAAACATATATTTTTTAATTCACTCTACACAACACGAGTGGCCCTGAAGAAAACATATATTTTTAATTAATTAATGAGTTTTTAAGACAAGATTTTTGTGCATAGCGCAGAAGGTAACAATTATTTTTATAAACAATAATTATTAGCCTGAAACACTCATCCAAATTGAAAAAAAACCTTCCGCGAAAAGATAAATGTCGCCGACAGGACTCGAACCTGCACCCTTCTGATTGCCGGTCAGATGCTCTACCGTTGAGCTCGTCGGCTTATCGCAAACCCGCCAAGTTAATCAATATATACTAGTGTTTCATTCAATAATTACTGTTTTAATTATATTTCACCTGTAAACAACCAACTTTACTAGTATGAGAAAGGCTTGTAACGGCTAAATCCCTCAATAGATGGCGTCGAGAAAAATTATGTCTATATTTTATTGGTGAAAATTGCTTTGACTTGTCAAATATTTATTAATTGATAAACTAAAGTTTTTAAAACAAGATTTTTGTGCATAGCGCAAAGGGTAACAATTATTTTTATAAACAATAATTATTAGCCTGTCCTGTACGCGACATTTATCTTTTCTCGGAAGGTTTTTTTCAATTTGGATGAGTGTTTCAGGCTAATAATTATTGTTTATAAAAATATATTTTTTAATTCACTCTAAACAACACGGGTGGCCCTGAGGAAAATATATTTTTTTTCTTTCCTTGCCATTTTTTTAAACTTTTTTGCTAACTTATACGTTATATACACATATGAGGTAGTAAGATGTATTTTAAAAAATGCTGTAAGGGCATTCAAATTCCTACGGCCACAACACGGGCGTGACTGTCTGGTGGCCGAAAAATTCGAAACATCTGTAATAAGGAACTACAGTGAAAAATACAATGACTTTAAAAACATGTTCATATAGATCAGCAAACGCCGATTCTGAATATATAACTTTCTTTGTATATAATTATACGTAGAATTTATAAATCGTTATTTAAACACCGTGTTATGTTGGTACCATTGCATTCGGAACATCTGAAATCACGTTCGCATTTTTTTTTGGATTAGTATGAAAAACTTTATTTTCCGATTTTGTTTTGTATTTTAAATATGTATTTTTTTTAGTTTTGGCAAAATTTAAACATAATTTGGGTGACTCTAAGCTCTATAATTGGAGTTCGACATAAACAACTATTATTCATGAACGAAATTAGAGTATTCATCATAAAACCAATTATCAATACAGATATTATGTTTATGTAAATGATCAATACAGATATTATGTTAATGTAAATGATCAATACAGATATTATGTTAATGTAAATGATCAATACAGATATTATGTTAATGTAAATGATCAATACAGATATTATGTTAATGTAAATGATCAATACTGTTTCCTTTGAGTTAAAGTTTCTAAATAGGTACATCATTTTATTACTTAAGTTTAATTATGGTTTACCATGAATATAATATACAATCATGTACGGTAAAGCTCATCCTTGATTTGACATTTGAAATTCTAACCTCAAAACTGATCAAAACCGACGACCGAACGATTTGGAGCTTTTTGGTGGGCTTTGAAAAATTGAAACGTTGAAAAATATTTTAACTATGAAAAGTAACATTAGAAACAACGAAATATGCTGCTATTTAAGTTTGAACGTCATTATTGATAAAAACAAACTCTTTATTTGAAATAGTCTACCGACTGAATAAAGAAAATCTAAGTTTGTGAAAGAATTACTAATTACGCAAATTACTAATTAAGGTGACCAAAAGAATATGAGGATTTCGTAGTAATTACTTATTTAAAAAAAAAACTAAAAGATATGGCGTTCTTATCCCAATTTGTGAAAAAATGGCCGTACGGATTTTACTAGTGAGGTGACGCTATATTGGAGAACGTTTATTTTTATATAAATACAAGCTGATTTTTTGTTTTTTTAATTAAAACAAAATAACTTTGTATACATCACTTTATTAATATACAATATTACAACATGTTTCGTGAGCGATGCTCACATCTTCAGGTATCAATGTATACTGAAGTTAACAATTAAAATATAGAACAGTTAGATTTAAGTGGGGAGGGGTGGTAGGGGAAAGACAAGTAATTAGGGAATTACAATCAGGAAATTACAATAATTTGGAAATTACAAAGATTTAAGTGGGGAGGGGTGGTAGGGGAAAGACAAATAACTAGGAAATTACAATCGTTAAAGGAAGGTGACAAAGGTATAATTAAGAAATTGTCAAGTTGTTGGAATGGTCATTAGAGTAGGAAGGCCTGTTAAGTGGGAAAATATTTAATATAGGGTTACCAAAAAAGTTTTTTTGTTTGTTGATTATATTAATTTTTAAATTATCGCTTTTTCTAATTTCTAGTATTTCTAAATTATTAATTTGTGTT
Source organism: Halesus radiatus (assembly GCA_022606495.2). Classification (NCBI taxonomy): domain Eukaryota; kingdom Metazoa; phylum Arthropoda; class Insecta; order Trichoptera; family Limnephilidae; genus Halesus; species Halesus radiatus. The sequence goes on from JAHDVE020009281.1 coordinate 48,494, forward strand.
GTTTGAATATACAATGACCATTCCAACAACTTGACAATTTCCTAATTATACCTCTGTCACCTTCCTTTAACGATTGTAATTTCCTAATTATTTGTCTTTCCCCTACCACCCCTCCCCACTTAAATCTTTGTAATTTCATAATTATTGTGATTTCCTGATTGTAATTTCCTAATTACTTGTCTTTCCCCTACCACCCCTCCCCACTTAAATCTAACTGTTCTATATTTTAATTGTTAACTTCAGTATACATTGATACCTGAAGATGTGAGCATCGCTCACGAAACATGTTGTAATATTGTATATTAATAAAGTGATGTATACAAAGTTATTTTGTTTTAATTAAAATACATAATGACATCACAAAGTGAAAACCTTCTAGAAGAAGAATTCTTCTTCGAAAAAATGATTTTTTGTTTGTTTTGAATAAAGTAATGAAGTAGTAAATTCTTACTTGCCGTTTGGGTGCCATGATTGATTTGTCGTTTGGGTACCATGATTGATTTGTCGTTTGGGTGCCATGATTGATTTGTCGTTTGGGTGCCATGATTAATTTGTCGTTTGGGTGCCATGATTGATTTGACAGCGAAAGTAATGCCGACTATTACTATCTCTAAACAAAGAAACAATTTTATTTCATTCCAAACATTTATTTTTTAAAAATGCATCTAAATAACAAAGTTCTTAGTTAGTGCCTACTTGTGGTCTCGATTTTGAAAATATTCTACCCAGATAAACCTTCTTTTGAATGTGTATTCTGTGGTTAACCAGATATGTATATCTATGAGCTAACCTCAATACAACATGGCGGGTTCAATGGTTTTCATACTAATTTTAAAACGTTATAGCAACTCTCCAAACATTTCCGGCACTATTAAGAACAAACTGTACTATTTTCAGCGAAACCGGTAGAGTATTTTTTGATAAAATCGAGGACACACATGCAAACATTCATTTATATAAATAGAGATAATGTCCGCGGTCCGAATAGAAAGCAACCGATTATAAAATGTGAGAAACTTCATTTCGCGAGAAAATAATATTTTAACGGTAAATTATTTTATTCGCAGGCAATGTACGAGTATCTTTAATGGCGTAGTTGATCAAATCAATTAGTAATGTTTGATGTTTGCTTATAAACACCAATCTCTTGCGCTAATGTATTGCCGCGCGGATGGCGGACCAACGGGGTAATTTCATAAACTGGGGGCGAATGTGAATGGAAGAAGAAGCCGAGGACGTCCGAGGAAGACATGGCACGATCAAGTGAATCAAATACTTTAGTCGGGCCATGTCAGAAGTCGAAATAACAGAAGAAAATGTATGAGACGCCGTATGAAAGTGAATGAATCATGAAGTGTATGCCAAGATCGAGTTGTTTGGCGGTCCGTCCTCTCTGCCTACCCCTGCGGCGAAACGACGTGATGGTTAGTTAGGTAGTTAGGGAAATCGTTCAAAACGTACCAGTTCAACATTTTCGTACGACTTAATTGAACCTAAGAATCTAAGTCATTCAATATACGTAAACTATTTATTTTACAAACCTTGAAACATGTCTTAAAAAAACGAAAACAAAAAATCGAAAATAACGGAATTCGTGATAGTAAAAGGACTATTAGCGTGTTTTATTCTACTCAATCGTACACAAAATTAATGCAAGCACACAGCTGTTGTATCGGTCTTCGTACATTCAGCCTTTTAACAAAAGAAATTCAAACAACTATTAAATTATCTTTCTAAATAAAACAAGTAAAATGATGGCTGAATGATCTAAATGTAGAAACATTACATGTATAAAATCTTTGTTATTTCTTTCTGCTTACTTTAACTATAACTTCAACATTTCTTGTTGTCACAATAATTTAAATAATAAATATTCTTGTATTCTTATTAACTTATTTCTCATACTACGCACACACAGGCAGACTCTGTGGGTTCCCGTGTCTTATTAACTTATTACTCATATTACGCACACACAGGCAGCCTCTGTGGGTTCCCGTGTCTTATTAACTTATTACTCATATTACGCACACACAGGCAGCCTCTGTGGGTTCCCGTGTCTTATTAACTTATTACTCATATTAACACACACATATTAGCACACACAGGCAGCCTCTGTGGGTTCCCGTGTCTTATTAACTTATTTCTCATACTACGCACACACAGGCAGACTCTGTGGGTTCCCGTGTCTTATTACCTTATTACTCATATTAGACACACACAGGCAGCCTCTGTGGTTCCCGTGTCTTATTAACTTATTACTCATATTACGCACACACGGGCAGCCTCTGTGGGTTCCCGTGTCTTATTAACTTATTACTCATATAACACACACACAGGCAGCCTCTGTGGGTTCCCGTGTCTTATTAACTTATTACTCATATTACGCACACACAGGCAGACTCTGTGGGTTCCCATTATTTTGATCTCAACAATTCATGTAAACGAAATGTATATATCATTCATGTTAAAAATTGTGGGAAAAAATAAAGAAGAAAAAAAAAATAACGACTCATTTAAGACCCGGCACATATTAAGAGTTGACTCCCAGTTCATGAGCCCATACCCCAGTTCATACGACTCCCAGCTCCTACGGCTCACAGCTCCCAGCGTATAGGTAGGTACATGCGGTAATTATTTTTATCTTTTTTTTTTTAAATAACTATAATATTTATTTATTTGAAACACACAATATTTAACAAAAACATTTAAGAAAGCTTTGACTGCCCAACTAGGAACAAATCCAGTTTTAGGAGAGTCAAATTGATAAGTTTAGTTCATATTAAGTGCCATTATACAAAAATAGAAGGGAAAAAAGCTAGTCGTGACATAGAATGTTAATATATCTAGAAAAAAGTATAATAATTGAGTATAAAGAGATTATAAACGAGTATGTGTTTGATATGTACTTGTTGGTGCTATGAAGAAAAAAATACGTTTAAAATTGAGTACTAAAAAAAGATAATATTATTGAGTCATATTGCTAAGATTGAGTTACGTATCACTCAGATTTATGAGCGACGACAAAACTCGAGGATGCAGCAAATAGTTAATAACATATTAAATATATTTTATTCAGTGAGTACATCTCTACACACGAATGTGAACCCTTGAAAAATAAACTTCTCTAAGATGCGTCATAGCGCCAAATATTAATTGCAAGTCCCCAAGTCGTGGGCACAATTAAGCCTTGTAGAAATACACGTACACGATGATTTTATATAAACAAATTAGAACAAAGGACAAGGACCTGATTTAAAGATGCGTCATCATAGAAATGCGTAAGAATACTATCTAACATATGAGATATGCAGATAAATAAACAATCTTTCTTAAGTGATTCCAAGGTTTGTCAAAAAGAGTCACAGTTCAATTGATCCGTGGTACGATTTACCAGGAGTCGTACGCTCAGGGCTCATCAAAATGAGCCAGCACAAAAGAACGCCTCGTTCGCTCATAATTTTGTAATATTGTTTAGTATATACTTTGCCCTGAAGATGGAAGGGTTGTTCCGAAACCGATAGGCGTGAAAAATAAATGTGGTTAAAACAAAGTTTGATTGTTTCATTTGATTATAATGGATAACCAACCACAAAGAAATAGTTTTCAGCGATAGTACAAATTTGATTTCGGTTGCCCTTTTAAAAAAATGTTGTCTGGGAAGTGTCTAGAAGGCCGGGAGCGCGGTGCGTGGGCGGACAGGGCTATTGTGATGTCGAAAACGCGGCAGGCTGGTAAGACAGCTGTCACCGGGAACCTATCAACATTGACGGGCGTGACGTCAACAACGCCATATTCACGAATAAAAACTAGCGTATCGTTTTGTCAGTAAAGAAAAAACGACATTTTTAAAAGCGTTACAGAAAATATATAGGTTAACATAAAAATAAAATAAAAATTCAGTCATTGTTGTAATTTTTTTCTTAATTGTTATCGAAAAAAATAGTGAAAATACCCCATTCCCATTGGTGTATTTTTTTTCTATAATTAATCCCGAAATTTATTCAGGTAAAAAATGTATAAGTATATGGAATATCCATGAATATAAAAAGCAAAATTTGTATACAGTAAGAGTGCAGTAGTAGTTAAACATATAAAATTTAATTTTGTGTTTTTTAAACATTGGTTCTCTTTTCTTCTCCTTAAAAGATAGAAAAAAAACTGTAGTGCATTAATTTTCGTTAAAATATAAATCACCATTCCTGAGGGGAAGACAAGTCTTTTTGCAAATAGATGCAATCTTCTTCCGATGAAAAATGTCCTCCGCCCTCCACGACAGGTGGACTCCTAGCGTACATTCCCCTCATCAAGCCGTCTACTATGATCGCTTTTTTCGTGTGAATGGCCCGCTCATTTGGAATAAACTTCCCCGATCTTACTAATATCCAGAAATTGCTGAATTTATACGGGCTTTAAAAACAAAATTATTTTTTAAATCCTGCTGTCGATAAATTTTAACTTATCTTCAATTTATTGTAAAAAGCCATTTTCTCAAGCCTCCGGTAGTAGTTTGGTTTCGGTTTTCTTCGTATTTTTTTCTACTGTAAATCAGTTTTTACTGAACATAACCCGACTCCTGTCTTAAAATGTTGTTATTTTTACACAATTATTGTGAATGTGTTCTTTTGTATCGCTTTGTTTATACTGTATAATAATTTGTAATTTTATTAGATGAATATGCACCTGAGGAGTACAGTACTGTAGGAGTAATATTAAGAATAAGTAATATGTTAAGAATATATAAATAGAATATGAAAGGAGCACTGTAGGAATACCACTGAATTGAGTATTTTTATGTTTATTATAGTGTTGCGCACTTGAAGTGAAATAACACAAAACTGCACATATAAATGCTATGTAATTATTATTAATAAAAAACATTTTTAGTAAAGATAACGTATACTATATTCGGTGACACATTCGCGGTGCGTACAGTGCATAAGATGCACACACGCGGGGATTAGGGAATATGCGCCGTGTGCATGTGGACAAGTGCACACTCTAGAAAACATTGTTGAAGAATGTCCGTTCCAGTTTCCTGTGTGTGAATAGTGAACATTGAATTGCAGGCACATCCCGGTTCCATTCATGACTGTCAAATCGTATGCGTGGGTTACACGTAGCCAGTAGCAAGGACAGTGATAAGTAGTTACCGAGCCAGTCCTGTCAGTATTGAGAAAAATGATAAGTGCCGTCCACATGCAATTAAGTATTAGGTAAACTCTTGTATGTATAATAAGATTGAACCGTGTCCGTCGTCCAAACAGCGCGACAATAGCCCCCACCTAACTAAAATAATGAGCGCGAAGCATACGTTACCGGAAAAAAGCGTGAAACATACGTTAACGGTAACTTACCACTTACCACTACTCGCACTGTCCAGATGCGGGCAATAAATTTATTTATTTATTTATTCACGCCTAGAAGGCTTTTACATGTTGATACATTTATCACATAGTTTTACAATGGAATACAATAATGTACACATAAAATAATAAATAGGTGTAAAAGAAGTAAGTGGATACAATATAACAGTATGTAGTTAAAGCGTAATTATCACAATGAATAATAATTTATCCTGTGGTTACATTATAACAGCAGGTTGTACAAAAGAATATAAGAAGTAGTCTAGTGCATAATATAATAACATAAGTATAAAAGAAGTGAGAAGGTAGATACTATGTAAGTAGCTAGTTTCAGCGCAATAGGTGGGTAATAAAGGCAGTAGAATTATAATTACTATGACGTTGTAAAATATGAACAGTAATAATATACGTGTTTATAAAACAGCCAGCCTTTATTATACCTGATTGGGAATTTTGCAGAAACATAACATAATAAAAATTGCAATAAAAAACGATGCACATGAAAAAAAAATAAAGACTTCAAATAAACTGATTTTTAGCTTGGACACAGTGTTGTAACGGTAAACATCAATTGAACTGAACTCATTACCAAGTCTGTGCAATCTTTGAATAGGAGAGTTCTCGAAATAATTATTTGAAGACGCTGGATTGTTATACAGATTGTTGTATATCTGTCTCGTATTACGGATAGGTATACGCAGGGTAATAAGGCTCGTTAAATCCAGGGCGTCCAATCTGCCATTTGCTATTTTGAGACATACTAAATCGCTCACTGTGCGCCTAGATGATAAATCGCTTAGTTTTTTTTTTTTACATGAATACCGCACAAGAGTCTCAACTGCTCCCAACCGTCTGGAGCCAGTGAGACTATGGCATCCCCAATTGGGAAATGTTATGAGGCTGAAGGTATTGGGAAGGAGAAGAGGAAGGTGGGGAAATACCTGGCTATCCAGATCTGGTCACCAAACACGGCTAAAAGCCATTTCAAGCAACGTTTCAATTCTGAATGGTGGTCTTTCACCAGGGCAATACTGAGAGTATCTTCCACTCTGGAACATGCGCAAATAAACAATATATTATTTTTAATTAATTAATTGTGAAACAGCACAAATTAATTAAATAAAATTTACTTGCCCATGCCGGGATTTGAACCCGCGACCTTCGGATTCGTAGTCGAGAGCCTTACCCCTCGACCATGGAGGCCGTCGGAGGTTAAGTAGCTTCATTAAAAATGTATAATTAAGATTTTCGATTTGAATACCTAACTTGTAATTAAATAAATCGAAGAAATTTATGCTGCACTCTCTCAATTTTTTGTTGGTGAATCTTATAAAATGGAGCCCAGATTGTCGAATTACACTCCAAATTTCTTCTCACCAATCCAGTGAACAGTAATTTAAAGGAGTTAATTAATTTGAAATCTTTGACTGTTCTCAAAATAAATCCCAAACATTTCATGGCCTTATTAGTTATTTCATTAATGTGGGGAATAAAAGTTAGTTTGCTGTCAAAAATTATACCAAGGTCTTTTATTTGCTCAACCCTTTTTAGGTGAATGTTGTTGATGCTATATTGATACGTGAGGGGATTTATAATTCGAGCAAAAGTTATAGTTAGACATTTTTCAATATTGAGAAACAGTTCATTACGAATGCACCACTCTTGTAGCCTATCACAACTTAAAAATAACTAAACGATTTAGATACGACTTATCACTGTCCTTGCTACTGGCTGCGTGTATCATAGGCATAATCGTTAATTATTTGTATGACGCCGCTAAAACTGCCAAAAAGTGAGTTCTGGTATCATTAATTTACACAACATGTTCTGCTTGTATTTTCAACTCGGAACGTCATTTTCATCATGAGCAATGAAAATTTCGTCACCTGAATGCAAAACTATCCTCAATTTCGTTATTATAAAATGATTGTGTTCTTTGCGCAACGGATTTAGTTGTGCACAAAGATCTTAATCATTTTGTCGATTGTGAAGAAATATTTTCAGATGAGAAAACCCACTTACAAAACTCTAAATGCCTCCCCTGTAAAATTAGTTCAAATGATTTACGGCGGTTCCGCGTTCAGTTAACGATTTAATATCCATATTGTTGGCTCAATATAAATATCATTCAATTGCACAACGCCCCTGAGGTGATCTTTCACAAAAGCGGTGCTATACAAATTATCCAATTATTATTATTAATGCAATAATAAATTAATAAAAAAATGTACTTTGTATTCACCACTTTATCAATACTCGTATAAAAAGATAACTAGATATTTCGAAAGCGATGTTTTCTTCATCAGGAATATAGTAAATGAAGTTTGACAGAACGAAACTAAACCGAGTGAGAGGCTTCTAGAGTGAAAGGTCGCAGGTCGGTATTCCGCACGACCTCGGTCGATTTAATCAGATCAACCAGAAAAGTTCTTATAAATTGCTCCCCACAAAACGATCAGTCTTATCACCATTCCCTTCAACTTAGAGTTAGAGGATTGCGGTTAGTATTGATTAGGTGGCCTCGCTTCCGCTTGTGTCGGTTACTGGAGTACTGCACGCGCATTGTAGAATCGGAGATGTATGGACCGGCCACCAGCCAGCCATTCCATCTTTAGTGACAGGCCATACTTCAGCGGTTCGGAGGTAGGCATACGTACTGCATACAGGGCACGGGGCACGGGACACAGGGCACAAGGTTCGGTACTCAGGATGGTGGTTCACGCGATGCCTGGCATTGGCGAAATGTAAGCCGTTTTGTTCTCGGGGTATTCGCTGTTCTGTGGGGTGTACAGACGATTCGACTCGGGGAATTCAACAATTTAATTATTTATTTTATTATAAAGGTACTTTTAGAGAATTACTTTCAATAACATACATACATATTACATTATAATGCTCGATACAAACTTATAAGAATTTTTAATTAAATCATATTCAAGTGGAGAATGTAAAAATAAAAGTACGCATTTCATAATGATTGTATAATTTCTTCAAAAGATTGGTATTCCCTTTGTGGAGTCATTATTAATAAATGAATTCAAAATAATTTTGTATTTACCACTTTATTAATATACACATATACGAGTATATCTACATGTTTCGAAAGCGATGCTTTCTTCATCAGGAATATATAGAATACTAAAAATATATAAATGTCAAGTATAGACAAATGATGAATATAGAACACAATGATGTAAGGAATAGACAAATTATAAACATAAACAAAAGTTGATTAAAGTAGGTTAGTAATTAATCAAAAATGAATTAATGTTTGACAAACATTTCTGGATATCGAAGCATGTAGATATGTGTATATTAATAAAATGGTGAATACAAAATAACTTTTAATTAATTTATTCTTAATGATTGATTGATGTATATTTGTAAGAAGTCTATATTCATATTTAACACGAAACATTATCCTAAAATGAAATCGATTAAGGGCGTTCCCAAAGACCTGTGGAAGGGGTTAGACACTGGACCAATTCATGTGTTTGACTGGTCAGTGGCTGAGTGGAGTCTCACTCAGGCGTCGTGAGTTCAATTCCTCGACTGGCTAAGTCCTCCATTACGACACAAGGAACATCTTCCGCTTACTGTGATGGTAGTAGGAGATTTTCAAATATTGTCAGGTTATTGGTAACCACGAAATGTTTGCGCGTTTCGTTCGCAGCTTTAAAATATTGCACGGTGTGACATGTCTCGATTTTAGTTGGACAAATCAAAATAAATTACAGTATAATATTTAACTACCTTTTGGTAATTATTGGACTACTTACCACAACACGGCCCAAGTTAGAGAAGCATGTAGGGAAGAATAAAAATATAAATGTATATTATTATTGTTAGCAATAATTAGGTAATAATATAAATTACACGGCGTCCGGAAACTCGTTATAACTATAGTAGAAAAATTTGATCTGCAGCATATAATATTTAAGCAAGTAATATTTGTGCAGAGCTCTTGAGGAGATTTTTCACAAATACGGTGTTACAGAAATTATCCAATTTTTACATTATTTTTTTATGTTAGTACCACACAAGAGTACTAGCTTCTCCCAACCGTCTGGAACCAGTGAGACCATAACATCCCCAATTGGAGTATGTTGTGCGACTGAAGGTAGCAAAGAAGGGAAGGAGATGGGGAAGGTGGCGAAGCAACTGGCAGTAATTCAGATCTAGTCACCAAACACGGTGGCCATTTCAAGCAATGTTTCGATTCTGAATGGTGCTTTCACCAGGGCGATACTGACAATATCTATCACACTGCGCCGTGACTTACTTGAGTAGCCTACGGTTGAATTTGCTCCAGCAGGTCTAAAGAATGGCTCTTTCCGAATGTGCTTGATACCGAATTTGGCGTTCGAGGTTGATGTACTCCAATGAATAACACCTTAACTGTCTAGACGAGTAGCCTCAGTAACTTTCAAAAAATGCACATCACCTGAAACTCCCATTGAATTTGGAGTTCCCCAGGGTTCTGTCCTAGGTCCCATTCTCTTCATTCTCTATACTAATCTTCTTGAACACCTCATTCAATCAGGAGATGTCTTCCCTCTGATGGAGCAAAATCACTAATAAATTCCTTCGTTGTCTCACGTATGGACTATTGTAATAGTGCATAAGCTGGCCTCCCTCAAAAACAATTCAATAGAATCCAGTCCGTCTTAACCCTTTAGGTGCCACATGCATTTTTTTTAAATGCTGGAGAAGTGTTGATAATTATTTTTTATTTTGTCACCTCGTATGCAAGGGATGTCAGAAAAGAGTAAGTGTTGAAGTGAAAGAACGAAAGAAACGTCTGGAAGAGGAAGAAAGAATCTAAATGACAAAACACTTCCAAGAAAATATTAAACTGTTTTGGAAGGAGGTCAAAAAGTCCCGAAATGGTCCAGAAAGCGGATGTATGAAAGTGATAAAATCGAAAGTTAACGAATGAGAAAGAAATAAAAGTGAGATGGATAAAATACTTTCAAGAGGTTTTTGAAAGCAAACGATTGATAGTGATTCCAGTGGCGAATCAGGTATGAATGACGATGGCGTGAATGATCCCAAAATCAGCATAGATGAAATAAAAAGATCGATTAAATGTATGAAGAATGGTAAGGATTTTGGCTTCGACAATATTGCTGTCGAATACTTTAAAGGAGATAATTCTCACATGGTTATGCAGGCTTTTTAACCAGTGTTTAGAGGAGGGTTCGAAGCCATTAGATTGGAGGAGGGCTGTGATCATGCCTCTATACAAAAAGGTAAAGGGTCACGTATGGAATGTGGAAATCACAGGGCTATTAGCCTGCTAAGTTCAGTTGGAAAACTGTACGGCAGGATATTGATTGAAAGGGTACAAACGAAAACAAAAGATAAAATATGGGATGTGCAAGGTGCATTTATGATCGGAAAGGGGTGTATGGATCAGATTTTCTCGTTGCGTATACTCACAGAGAAGTTTCTGGCAAAAAACCAGAAACTTTTCTGTGCCTTCGTAGATCTACAAAAAGCATACGACCGAATTGACAGGAAAAAAGTATGGAAGGTATTGTCCAAGTATGGAGTGAGTACGAATCTCATACAGGAAATCGCGTCTCTGTACGAGGAAAGCGTTGCATGTGTTAGGGTAAACGGTGATTGTACGAAGTGGTTTGACATCACAAAAGGTGTTAAGCAAGGTTGTGTAATGTCACCGTGGTTATTCAATATATACATGGATAATTTAATGCAAGAATTGAAAGAGGTGGGCTTGGGCGCAAAAATGAGTAATCTGAAAGTATGTTGCCTGTAGTATGCTGATTATGCAGTGCTGATTGCTAACAGTATGGAAGATTTACAATCCGTTGTATCTAGGATGAATGAAGTATGTACGAAAAATGAGCTAATGATGAATGTCGTAAGTCTTAAGTCATGGTGTTTGAAAGAGAGAGTATAAAAACAGTGTGCAATATAGTTGTGAATGTCGAATACTTGGAGCAGGTCGATGAGTTTGTAATATTTGGGAAGTATGTTTACGAGAGACGGAAAGACTGATAGGGATATTGAAAGAAGGGTGAATACCGGAAAGTCCATTAACGGAGGACTGAACCCGGTTGGCGCTAACAAAAATTTGTCCAAAGAAGTGAAGCTAGCAGTCCACAATGGAGTGCTGATACCAACCCTGATGTATGGAAGTGAGGCATGGAATTGGCAGAGGAAGGATGAAAGTAAACTGAATGCCATAGAAATGAGATCTCTGAGACGAATGTGTGGTAAAACCATGTATGTATGATCGTGTGAAAAATATTTAGATTCGTAAAGAATGCAAGGCTGATGTAAACGTAATGAGTAAGACTAAGAAAGGGACGCTTAGATGGTTCGGGCATGTAGAGCGAATGAACGAAGTAGTGTAAGAAGAATGTATAATGCGAATGTGAATGGAATAAGAAGCCGCGAACGCCCGAGGAAAACATGGCAAGATCAAGTGAATAAAATACTTGAGTCGGGCCATGTCAGAAGTGGTAATAACAGAAGAGAATGTATGAGGCGTTGTATGAATGTGAATGAAGCAAGTGGTGTATGCCAAGATTGAGTTGTTTGGTGGTCCGTCCTCTCTGCCTACCCCTGCGGGGAAACGGCGTGATGGTTAGTTGGTTACTTATGACATTGTAAAAGATGAACAGTTGTAAAGCGTGTATGTAATACATCAAACCTTTATTATACCCGATCGGGTGTTTTAAAGAACATAACATAATATATACAACGATAAAATAGGGGCAAATGAAGAAGCTTATTAAATCTAATAAAACTTACAAATAAACTGATTTTTAGCCTGGACACAGTGTTGTAACGGTAAACATCAATTGAAATATACTCATTACCAAGTCTGTGCAATCTTTCAATAGGAGAGTTCTCAAAATAATTATTTGAGGACGCTGGAATATTATACAGTGCCATTATATTGTTATGGACAAGATTAAAGGGGACGCCTTAAACCAGTGATGTCCTGAAACCCTGGAGGGACAAATTATCAATTTAAATTATTTCGCGGCCGCAGGGAATAGGGTATATCCAGCTTGACATGGATAACTTTGCAGTCGGTGTTGTTGCTAACCTACTAAAATGGTAGCAACAAAAAGTAATATTAATCTAACAATACATGTTGTATGGTTCCGATACTTTTCTGACGAATCGGGACAAATCACGACATAATAATATGATTCCGCCTTAAGAGTGCAATTACGCGAACTAAGCAGACAAGTTTCCGGAAATGACGTCGAAGGAACTAGGCTAGGGAACAATATAGAATTCAAGAAGCTTTTCTATTACATATTGATGCCCCTCGACTCAGGTCGGGAAAGTTCACTTAAACTCTGCGACGGGTCAAAATTTATTACCCTCTTCTGCCGGAAACGAGAAGCGAAAAACAAAGGAGAATAAAATTTCAGGAGTCCCTTTATTGATTCAAAAAGCGTTGAAGTATTTTATTGGAAAATTATTCCTCCGTTGGCAATAAACCATTATATTGCTATACCTACTGGTGAGGAAATCACATGTACATTGTGAAAACAGATTTGAATATTTTCAGCGCCCTTAAAGAGATTTTCCAAAAAACGAACCAGGAAATATAATTGTAATACCTACCAAGAATCAGCGGCTTGCCATAATGCGATGACGAAATCTTCGATAAACTTAACATTGTCTCAATAAAACAATTATACTCAAAAATAGTAATACTTTACATTCATAAATACAAAAACAAAAAAAAGAAACAATCACACATATTAGAAACATTTGGACAAAAAAACTTCTTATCCTATGTTACAATACTCTTCAACAACATTTTTTTTTTCATTTCTTATATACATTTGTTATTCGGTCAGTGGCTGAGTTGGCATCGGGTTTGGGTCTCACCCAGGCGTCGTGAGTTCAATTCCTCGGCTGGCTAAGTCCTCCATTAGGACACAAGCAACATCTTCCGCTTACTGTGATGGTAGTAGGAGATTTTCAAATATTGTCAGGTTATTCGTAACCGGGGAATATTTGTCTTTTTAAAAAAAAAATGTTTTATAATAATTTTATATTAATTACTGATCTACTTTAAACAATTTTTATTTTATAATTTGTCTATTCTTACATTATTGTGTTTTATGTTTATCATTTGTCTATCCTTGACATTATTATTTTTTAGTATTCTATATATTCCTGAAGAAGATAGGATCGCTTTCGAAACATGTTGATATGTATATTTTAATAAAGTGGTGAATACAAAGTAATTTTTAATTAATTTATTATTATTATATAAACATATAAGTTCGTACTTTTAATATAGTTTTAATATAGTCCTGAAGAAGGAAGGATACTTCGAAAACCGGTCGATTATAATAATAAATTGAAGTGGTTTAACACAAACGTGTACGATTATATTGTGATTTAAAGATAAGTTGCCAGGGCAAGACAAATTCAATTGAGAAGCAAAAGCTCAATATTTGAGACAGAAGACAGTAGGGGAGCAGGCGGCCAGCGGCCCTAGCACGGACAGATCGAAAACTTATATCAATATCGGATCGATAGGCTTAGCCGACGACGATTTTATATCGATTTCCAGAGCACGGTTGCGCTCGCTAGGCGTGTCGATAGCCAATCCAATATTGACAACAAAATAAACAAGAAATCGCCCTACGATGGCAAAACTGACGAATGTTGTCTATGGATCGGCATTCCTAAATGTCAAACGTACATATGAATAAACTGACAATGTCAAATGAATGTTTACTAAGAATCGTAATAATATTCAATACCCTCACTTTAATATACATTGGCAGTCCGCATGTACTTTGACACTAATAAAGGAGTTAATAATTGGTCAATGAGAACTTTAGACACGTAATGTCACTGATAACTCGCGATATTCTGAACAACTATCCGAATTTCGTTTCTCCGAGCTCGAACGGATTCAATTGATCACGTATACGACGTCTTTTAATTCTACGAGTTTGGTTAGTTTGCCTCCGTTCATTAATAAGCCAGTAATTTTGCGAACAAAACGACATTATTAAAAAAAAAATGTGTATATTGAAGCAAATTAGGCAGGTTTTGTCGGTCGGTTGTCGAAATATTTTTATATCAAATGTTGACCGTGCTCGCACATACCGCTTAAAAACATAGATGACGGATTTAATCAATATAGTATTGATATCGGCTTTTATCGATCGACCGTGCTAGGACCGTGGTAGGGACCGTGCTGGTGCCTGGTATAGATGCGGCAAAGCGGGAACTGTATTTGAATAATGCCCGCTGCACAGGATTTAAAATACAGTTCGGCTTAGGAAGCATTTTCATTTTTCATTTATACTCCAAGAAAAGTATACGAAATCTCTAAGCCAGACGTATGAACACCCTGAATTATTCCGGATCACCATATGCAGAAAGATCGCCAGTCTTGTTAAGCCGGTAGACATTTCATTTGTGAATGGCATTTCGCCGGCCTTCTATTCTTCCTTCCCAGTTCTTCCGGGGAAGATTTCAAGAGGGGGCCTATTTAAAAAAAAAACCTAGAAAAGATTTTACATTTAAGACAGCTTACAAAAACCTAAAACGCTATATTTACTGAAATCATAAGTATTACTCGACCCTCCTAAAATTATGCGCTAAGAAATGTTGATTGAATTTAATTGAAAATCTATTGAAAGAATCCAACGTAAAATATTTTTTTTAATTAAATGTTTAGTAAATATCTAGTACTGATGAGAAATATTTTATTTACTTTTGTTTTAAATTATGAAGAATATGCCATGAAAAAAATCAATTTTCACAATTTTAGAGGCAACTTAGAAAATTATTTGTGGGTTTATCGTATTTAAAAATAAGTCATATTTACTATGTAATTAAGAAAGATTAAGAAAGGGACGCTTAGATGGTTTGGGCATGTGGAGCGAATGAACGAAGAAAGGAGTGTAAGAAGAATGTATGACGCGGATGTGAATGGAAGAAGAAGCCGAGGACGTCCGAGGAAGACATGGCATGATCAAGTGAATCAAATACTTGAGTCGGGCTATGTCAGAAGTCGGAATAATAGAAGAGAATGTATGAGACGATGTATGAATGTGAATGAAGCAAGAGGTGTATGCCAAGATCGAGTTGTTTGGCGGCCCGTCCTCTCTGCCTACCCCTGCGGGGAAACGGCGTGATGGTTAGTTAGTTAGTTACTATGTAATAAAAATATAAAAATAAAACGTTTTTTCGGGTCGATATATGTTAAATTATGTACGACAAATTTGTATTCCAACGTAAATTGGTCATTTTTATTTTAATAAGACCACCATAATGCGTATTTTAATACTTAACACAATATATTATTCATATTTTCAGAGTAGACCGTTTTATTGTGACAATTCAGCTTCAGCGTCGCAATACTATTCCTCTATGCGGCGGATTCAACATATGGGGAACAAATGCTTCGATGTTGTTGACATATTTGGCACATCCATGTTACAGTATAAGAATGCATTAGTACGGTTTGTTTCATCGAGTAGAGCTAGGTTATTTGAAACTATTTTACTCTGGATAAAACCGTCATTATGTTGTTTATTTTTATATTATCTATTATAATAGGCATGTACCTTTTCAATACTATTTGTAAATATCCATGTCAATAACATAAATAGAGTAGACGTTATTTCGCCACATTCGATTAATCTGAAATGTTCAATTCCATTATAGTACTATACGTAGTATTAAGCTATACTTGTGATGGACAGTGGGTTTGCCTATTTCTCCAAAAATAAGAAAGAAAAAAAAGAGGAGTTCTTATCAAATGTCAGTTATCTTTAAGCCACATCCGGGAAAAAATCACGAAATAAGTTCCTGTGATGTTTAGAATATTAAATCATCAAAATACTGTCAATGTCAAACTTTTACCGCGGTTTATAGAATTTTTATGGGTTATGAGAGCATTGCCTTAATTTAATCAACGCTGTTATTTTAAATATCAAGAATCTTCATCATAATACGGTTTTTATCTTAATAATATCAAGGACCCATTGCTCTACTATAACACAGATTAAAAGTATTTTTATCCTAATTACGTCGAGGACCCATTACTCTATTGCTCTATTATAACATAGATTAAAAGTATTTTTATCCTAATAATGTCGAGAATCCATTACTCTATTGCTCTACTATAACACAGATTAAAAGTATTTTATCCTAATAATGTCGAGAACCCATTACTCTATTGCTCTACTATAACACAGATTAAAAGTATTTTATCCTAATAATGTCGAGAACCCATTACTCTATTATAACATAGATTAAAAGTATTTTAATCCTAATAATGTCGAGGACCCATTACTCTATTGCTCTATTATAACATAGATTAAAAGTATTTTTATACTAATAATGTCGAGGACCCATTACTCTATTGCTCTATTATAACATAGATTAAAAGTATTTTTTTCCTAATAATGTCGAGGACCCATTACTCTATTGCTCTATTATAACATAGATTAAAAGTATTTTTATCCTAATAATGTCGAGAACCCATTACTCTATTGCTCTACTATAACACAGATTAAAAGTATTTTATCCTAATAATGTCAGCGAGAACCCATTACTCTATTGCTCTATTATAACATAGATTAAAAGTATTTTAATCCTAATAATATCGAGGAC
>JAHDVE020009282.1:0-49552 GCA_022606495.2 Halesus radiatus
TATTCATAATTTTCATTATTTTTTATTGTTTTTAGTTTTACTTTTGGAACTCTATTTTATCTTAGGGAAAATTTTTATTTTTATTAATAAATTATTATAATAATTATTTGATTTTAGTAATAATGCAAAATTAAAATAACAAATGAAACCTGTATTTAAAAACAATAACTAAACATTTTTTTTTAAATAATTATAGTTAAAAACCAATCTTTTATGTAAACGACTGTAGCAACTGCTGTTCCCATGGTTCAATTGCCGGTCTCTTCTATATAGAATAGAATGAAAGCTGAAGTCGATTCAACATTGGCTTCTATTTCTATCGGGCATTCTATCGCGATCCCATCTCATTTATTCTATCGCGTAGAATAGAGGAGGAGGGAACGCGTCTTAAGCCATAAAATATAACACCATATTTAAAATACCTTAAATTTAAATTCGGAGGAAAAACCAGCAGCGACTCTAATGATTAAAAATATAACTACAATGTAATGAGGATGATATAGAATTTTTTCAATCGTTATTTAGATAGTTCACATTTACTCCGCTAGGCGTGAAAATAAAAATGTACTACACAAATATAAAATACATAGCAGTCCCTGATTTTATTTCGCCTGCGATATATCTCAACTTTAAGTAAAAACTTACATAAACGATAATGCGGAAGTGTGTTAAAAGTGTTGTTTAGCAAAGTTTGAGTAATATTTCCAGTATCGCGACGAAAACAAATCAACTCCGGGCTTTACAAATGCAGTTAACGGGAGAACGCGAGTCAAAAATCCAAATATTTCAAAAATAGTTCCGCTGATGACATTTAGAATTAATATATAAATTATATTGCCACAGCGCCATTTCGTAATATTTCACTTCAAGTAAGCTTTAAACGATCTCTTGTTATCCGTGAGGCTGCCACCGCCCCCTGGATATTTGGCGCCCTCTGGGGGCGATATCGACCACTTTGGGAATCCCTGATCTCCCAGGTCCATAAGACGGCCAATGAAAAGTGGCCGAGCACAGTGTACAAAAACCCCTTCGCATCTCAATCCCTTTTTCCTTCAATACAAATCCTGTATGCCAAAGTGTCGTTATATGTTCGACCTTTTAGAAAATTCTCTCTGGTAAACTAGTAATTTACCAACTACTGATTCCAAAACAAGCTTTATTATATCTATGTTCGTTAGTAGTTTTTCTGAGAAAATTGGATGGCGATTTTCAGCCTGCACCGTTTTGCTAAATCGTATTTAGTTATCCAGGATGTTTTGACAAACATAAAAGTGTTTATTCGAAAAAAAAAGTTCAAATTAAAAAAAAAAAAAAAGTTAGAAAGCACGAAAAAAAAGGGCAAGTAAAACACACACAACATAAAATAATAAAAGGCATTTTATTCAAAGTTCGGAAGACAAATTATAAGAATTCATACAGACGAGGACTTACCTATATTTCCCACATGGGAACTCATTGTTTACGGAATATAGCACTACATCTTATGAATCCTTGCGAACGAAATATTTTCATGAATGAGTCACAAAATATGAGTTGATTTTAAAGTGAGCGCTTGTGTCACCCTTACCGAATGTTTAAAGTCGAAATAATAGGAAAATGGGGGATTACGGAGGCTCTGGTCCTAAATACATTCAAAACGGCCAAGTCGGACAGAATTCTAAGTCATATTTCCGTGAACGAAAATATTAAATGCAAGAAGTAAGATAAAAATTATGTGGTTTTCGAAACTTCTCCAGGAATTTTGGTTTGGATGCAAATATTCATAATATGTTTTTGGGTTTCGTATTTAAATTGTAGATCTCCATATACTTTTTTCATATTCAATTTTCAATCATTAATTATTCTTATTGAGATTTAAAAACCTCATTGTAATATTTAATCATCGAAGAAAATAATATTAACGTAACCTAATTGAAATATGAAACCGGAAAAAAATTATTTCAGTTTTTTTTTTGTTTACTGTTATTTATTCCGGTTTCAGGTTTTATTTAGGTTATGTTAATATTATTTTATTCAATAATTAAATATTTTTTTTAATAAATCAAGAACTATTCATGTACCTCGCTGTCCATGATTATGAAACTTTTTAAAGTTTTCATTAAATACCATAAATGAGATATTGTCGTGTTTGCTGTATAGGTAAATGAATGAGGGTGCTTTGTAAAGCCGTATAGTCAATGTGCTATATTTTGTAATCTTCTACTAAACACACCAAAACCTTACATGAATGAACTTACAATTCACATAGATATAAATAATATATCACGAATGATTTACATATTTTTTTAAATCGAAAATAATTTACACGAGATTTTAAGCAACTATTATGAAGCGAAAAAACAATACCATCCAATTTGAGCCATCTGGTCCCATTTTTTCCCCAATTTCGACTACAGATTTGCACGAAGCTTGTAACCAAATCCTCTCTTCTCCAGGTACGTATGATCGCCTATTGGGCTGTCACCCTGACTGATCTGGCAGAGGAGGGGTTGGGTGGAGGAAATGTGGAGGGGATTGGAATGGGTGGTTAATAAATTGAGGCGATTTCCTCCGCCCGCCGCTGCGTCAGCTGCTTCAGTAGTTTGCATCAGGTAGGACAGCAAAGCTTTAGTTTATATGTTTGTAACATTCCTGAAACGTGCTTTAACTTGACATGCCGTAATAGATCATTATACAAATTCAAAGAAAATCGCTATAAATTCATCTGTAGATTCTAGAAAATGCAGGTTCATTTTTTTTTAATTCTTTCGAAAAATTGAGTTGTCAAACTTACCAATGTCAGAGTAGATTAACTATTAAAAAATATTTAAGTAAGCAGATGATAAATTCGAAAGGGTGTTAAGGATACAAAAGGCATCGTGTTCCTCATCTTGTGATTACCTAAAGAGCATTATTATCGCAAATTGATAATTTACTATCCACTGTCGCGATTATCGCAAATCAAATTACGCTAACCTCTCGGCTGCTACTTGAAATTTTACTTTTTAAATGTTCTTAATAAACAAAAATAAGTACGTATGTGAATGAAATCTTAGTAGTTTATTATTAGATCAAAACCATGTACAACGTGACCTTAGAACAGAGTATCCCAGTAAGGTTTTTTTTTTCGAATATCGTTAAAAAATAAAATTTTAAAAAAAATTGTTTTTTTTTGTTGTAAAAATTGACGCTATTCAAAAACCCCTTTTCCCCGTATTATTTTCATTCTGTCTCGGTATTCCTGTCAAATATATTAAATAACATAAATATAAGAAAAACGCACAATGTGACAACATTTCACGCTAATGGGAGGACAATGGCTCCTTTGAGTGCTAAAGCTTTAGGCTAACTTCAAGAAGAGTAGCATGGCAAGCTTTCGCGTGCAGTACAATAACGTCTATCGCATGATGTTCGGCTTTCCTAGACACTACAGTGCTTCTGACATGCTCACGGAGGGGCGAGTTTCCGGTTTTGCAGCCCTCATAAGAACCCGGGTGGCAGGATTAAGGGAAAGGATAAACAACTCCGGAAATGTCCTCATCATAGGATCCCGCCGCAGTCCAGATTCCAGTATCGATATGCACATTGAAGAATATGCACATTCGATCAATAATTCTCAAAAGTCAAAGATCGTTAGTGTCTTAATTATGTTCTCTTTATATTTTTAATTATTTTTGCTTACATTTATTGCACAAGTAATTATTTATGTACGATTATAAGTATTAAATACTTACTATAATTTCTAATCAGATCGCTATTGAAAAGGGAGGACATTTCTCTTCCGCGACATTGGTGCACGGTTATACTAAATATTTGTAATAGTGCCATACTACCACAGTGCACACTTAAGCTGTTGTTATTTTACAAATACCCAATATATCCATGCGGCCGGTAATGCAGCTATTTGTCTGGAAAACCAAAACTACGCAAACAAAACGACGTAGAGAGAAGCATATTGATATGTGGGCTTCCCGTATGTGCCCACCGTGCCCCGGGCTCTGGTAGAGGCGGCAGAGGTAAGGTGGCCAGGCTAGGCGGCTAGGCGGCTAGGCGGCTAGGCGGTTAGGCTGGCTGGTGGTAGGCGGATGGCGAATGGCGGATGGTGGATGACTAGGAGCGCGTGACTGCCGCCCTCGCTACCTGCTCCTCGGGTGGTACGTGATCCGCCTAACGCCGCACATTTATTACCCGCTTTTCGTATTTAAATTATTCCGGGGTAAATATCGCGTTGGAATTGTAAAATATGCGGATCAGGGTCAGCGATGGTCCGCAAACATAATTATCTCGATGGATGCAGAAATTAACGATTGGTGTAATTTATTTACATGAGTTCGTTTACATTAAATAAAAGAATCGAAAAATCATAGTAATTTATTGAAAATTGAGTTGGTGGAGTGTTAGGTAAAATTTCAACTAATAGGTGTTTTTTTTTTTAAAACCACTGCCTGTGGAGATAGTATCAAGAACGTAATTTTAAAAGAACAAGACCAATCTAGGATGGGGACCAATTTAGTCAAAGGGTAATTACTAATTACATACAAGATATTTTTATATTATTATTCAAGTTCTTATTCATACTGATAAGATTCTCATGAAATTCCAGGAAAAGAATTGGCAATTAACTTATTAAACCAGTAGGCTGACCTTTTACACCGGCCACATTGGGGCCATATAGTGGGGAATGCTGTAAGCCGGCAAGTACGTTGGGGAGACAAAGATTTGGAAAAGCTTTTGAGATCTATTTACTAAACAATCCTAAATTCATTTCTTGGAACGTTTTTAGTAAGGTTACATATTATTGATACAACTGCCTGAAATTTGCACGTGAGTGTTATAGAATGTCTCGTGTGCTGAAACCTACCCACTCTATTCGTTAGCAAGCCTCCTTTTAAATTACCCCGTCTAGAAACTTTCCGCGCTAGTCCATACGTATATAAAAGTAGTTTTTAAAGTTTTCTGTCAAATTATCACTTTATTCACCGAAAAGAACACGTGACACTAAAGTATTTATCTCGTTCTTCAATATCTTCAGTTGCCAAATAGTATAACTAATTCGTTACCTAGTTGCCTGAAAAGACTGACTTAACTGTGTTAAATTTAATACTGGGCTGATTGGAACGAGTTACTTAATAAAATGTACAAATTTGTGAAAATTTGTGAAGTAAAAGCTTTTAAGTCAAGGGAGCTTATATAACCTTTTCAAACTGACTGTCTAAATAACGAACAAAGAAACAGTAGAAATCGAACACATATATCCGTATACGTATATACTAAAGGTATTTTTGGTGTAATAAGTCGCAAACGATTGCATGATCGTTTTTGAGTATAAAATAGTAAGGGTTTAAACATGGGTTCAACGGCTAATCTGTGCCATTTTTACTCGATTTGCCTCAAATTTGTAAATTCCCACAGACCGTGTTCTGATACAAATTGATTAGATTCGGCTTGTGTTCTGAAAGTGGTCTCTTAGGACGACCTTATCACATAGTTGCCGATGTTCCACCATTGATTGCTTCCCGGAAAAAAACTTTCTCAAAGATAATATTATCAGCTATGATTTAAGATTATCCCCAGTTTAAAATTAGCCTTAAAAAATCTGAATTAAAATGGGCACACAGATAATTAAAATGAGCCTTGATTTTACTTTAGTAAAATAGCGACTTTAAAATGTTTTCCTTTTTATATATCCTTTCAGATTTTTAACCTCCTTTGATCAACATTTTTTTATTCGCTTTAAAAACATATGGTCAGTACTCTCAGTAGATATAATTTGTTACCTAAGACATTTTTTAAACTGACTCGTTTTAGATGAGTACCGATTTTTGAATCTTGCTTCATGACTGATCATTGAGATTTCTGACATTCTTATTTGGATTGAAGATATTCGGTTTTTGTGAGAATCGCACAATTATGTCGGAAAATTGTTGGCAATTAGTAACGCCAAATACCGTAGAAATATGATAATACGCGCAGCTGCTGACAATTGACATACCGACCCCTTGGAATAACAAGGTTCCGTCTAACACGGCAATGTTATGCAATATGCCTTAAAGTTACCTTCTATAGAGCACATTTTCGCATGACATTGCTGTGTCAGATGGAACCTTGTTATTTCAAGGGGTCGATACATTGAGATAGCAACATACAGCACTAGCGTCCTCTAGCGGTCCGAGTTGTACGATTCTTTGAAACATATTCTTAAATGTTAGGTTACCTACATATAATTTTACTCCATTTTTGCTCATGTATATACGAGTATTTTTTAAAAATAGGCTAATAGAATTGTATTAATATTTAAAGCCGAGCTGCTCGCGCACTGTATATATTGTTTACAAATAAAATAAAATATTTATTATAAGAGCAATATAGTCTGGAAGTCAATAGCCAGGGCCGCTAGAGGTGGTAGTGTACCATGTTGCCAGTATTTGGACGTCTGTGTTATTTGATTGCACGTGTAGCTTTGTCAATATTGTCAATTTATTATTAAACATTTTGTACAACTCGGGCCGCAAGACGGCGCTAGTGTAGCATGTTGCCATCAAACGTCAAGAGCTGGAGGTATTGTCATTTAAGAGTATTTGGTAACGCAACGTGGGATGAAAAGATGCATGGTAAACATCATCATCAAAGAGATCGGAAAAGAGAATAATTAAAGTTGCATAAAAAAGTAACCGGTATACTCGTATTTAAAAACATGCCAAAAACTCAAACATTCATATTATCAGCCCCCTGCACCGCCCAAGAGGGGGTAATAGGGCATAAGGCCACCCTAAAACTCTATGTCATAATCATGTTAGGAGGAAACACGTGGCAGCTCTAAGGATAGAACCGAAGAGAAGGAAATCAGTTTTGGAGGACTTCGTACATCAATGTAACAATGATTATGAAAAGTGGCTTATGATTAATGGATAATTTTTTAAATTTTTATTTGAAACACAACCCAATTATTTACATAAAATGAATCAAATAAATATAAACGATCGGCGTGTGAAATTTAAAATAAATGTGTTTACAACATGTATGGTGTGAACGAGTGATGGACAACCAGCGGCCGTCGGCGATCCCATTTGACGTGGAAATAAAAATACATTATAATATAAAAAAAAATATACATCGTCAAATATCTCATATCCCAAATACCTTCAAACCTTTTCGTGTGGCCCACTTGACTAAATAAAATAATTGAAGATCAACAGCATTCTTTTATTGATTTGAAATTGGACATTGAACTTTTATTGTGTGCATCCTGTTATCAATGTTTTTAATGGGTTCCGTTTTTTACTGGGGCTTGACCAACTGTTGTTTCCAAGAACATATGATCAAAATATTTAACATTTTCCGTTATGTTTAAAAAAAAATACGAAAAGGTATCTCGACAAACTTAATCTGTTTTCTATATTTTGATTTACCCGCACAAAATTACAAGCATTTTTATCATGTTCTTCGAAATTTAAGATTTCTTAGAATTTTTTTTCACTGCTGTATTTTTTTATTGTTCTGTAATTGCTACTAAGTGGTTAATGTTTTACAAAATACAAATGGGGTACCCAACCAAATTTTGATATGGCATCTATAGATTTAGAAGTTTTTATGAAATACGATGTTCTAAATAGGTACGTAGTTAACATTTTGGTTTATAAAAGGTATATACATACTGGCTCCTGACAATTGAGACGTTTGTACAGAATTCAAATTTTTTTTTAAAATAATTTAAAGCTGTAACTATCCTGCCCGTGAGCGTATTTAAAATAGATAAATTGGACCCCTAGCTACAAAAGTTGTGTACCACTGGTTTACTCAACAAAGATTATAAATTATTTAGCTGCAAATACACATTGTATTTATCTAACTGAAACTCAATATACAATATTGCTTAATATAAAACAGTGGCGTGCATTGCTCTATGACCTAGGAAAGGCTATGTGTAGTTTTTCATTGAATCCACGTTGCTATTTTTCATTGTTGATCACGACATACATTTTCCGTTGATTGTCGTGGACAGCGAATATATGGGCGTACAAGTTTCTTACCAAATTCACGGAAAATATAATTTGATTTCCGTTTAATTTATTTATTGGTTCGTTTTTATCAGGGTAGGCACAGCTTTTCAGCTTTCATGGCATGCACGCGGCTGATAAACAATACATTAATACAATAGTAAATGATGACCAAATAAACGAAGATGTTGGTAGCAAAATAATGTCACTATAAAACGGTTTAAAGATTTATGTTGGTTTAATTTAAATTTGATATGACTAATTTCATTTGAATTATATTTAAATTAAAAATAAATTTGAAAAAAACTATGTCTAGAACGGGGTTTATAAGCTTCAATATGTTATTTCAATAAAAAAATAAAAAATACAAATATTAATTTCTTTATTTGGGAGGCGGGTATGTGTATCATCACCCCAGGACCATTCATTGGATAACCGACACCTCTGTTCTAGGTCACCCCAAGTGGTTCGCTCGTTTGGTGACTTAGCAGGAGCACCCAGTTTCATAGAGGTTAGATTTATCCACGTCTTGGCGGCGAATGCGTCTGCCAACCAACTGCTTGGTGGGCCGGATCGGGAGAGGCCGGTTGAGGAAGACCCTCTGACCTCTCCAGCTGGACTTTCTCTACCGCAGTAGGAGGGATGGATTAAGATGTCACTCTCTTCCTACTATTTTCATAGAAATTCCTCTCCCCCCTTTATTTAACCTTTCCCTTACGGCGCTAAAATAAAAACGCGTCTTCCGGTGTTGGGTAGTCAGTACACGATCAATAATTAGCGATTTTAAATCGGAAAAATAAGAACATTCATAGCTAATCCCCTTAATAAATTATAATTGAAGTTAAAAATTATAATATTTGATATTTGTTTGCTGAAAATATAAAAAAAAAACATCTAGCGACGCTCACGGAACGGGCATAGGCCCACTCTGGTTGCAAGCCCGAGAGCTACTGCCGACTGAGAACATTGAGCTCCTCGCACTTCCACAGCGTAGTATGCAAGAGTGAGATGCGAATATAGTGTCGCGCTTCCCGCACACTCTTCACGTATCGTCAAGACCCTAGGTCGAGGCACTCACAGTGCTATTTGTACTCGAATTTGTTTTCGATGTTCACAAAATACCTCCGATGTATCCGATAAAGTCTGATTATTATTAATGTTATTTTTTAAATCAATGCGTAAATATATTATGGAGGAATACCTAAAATCCTAAAATTGTATTTATTATATTTATGGAGATATTGATGGTTATTAAAAGCAACGTGTAGAAGATACCCAAAAGACTCTTCACACAGCATCGATAAAAAAGACAGAAGCCCCGAGAAAAATATTTTCCACGGGAATCCCTTTGTGGAGTTAATGCAAGTATATTTTTTTACTGTATTTGAGAAAATGGCAATGTTTTGATGTTAATTTCATTGTTCAATCTTGACGTTCTTGGTGTAAAAATAACATTTCTTATAGTATAACTTATTTATCAGATTTCAGAGACAGCTTTTTATATCAGAGGTCGCGAGTTCAAATCCCGGCGTGCGTAAATAGATTTAGAATTAAAAAAAAAGATATGTACATAGCATATTTTCAGTACATTCCGGAGTGGAGGATACTCTCACTATCGCCGAATAGAAATGAAACGGTGTTTGAAATTGCTTTAATTTTTAGTTCGCCGAAATACCCTTCGGATATGTAAAAATTGTATTCGTTAAACAGCGGTGCATCCGATGGTCAATGTCGAAAAATCATTAGCTATTCTTTACAAACTACTTATGATAGATACAATTTTTATAAATATTTAAACACAATACCTGGTAAGATGGTAGAATTTACAAGAACATCGTTTTCCCGATGGAAAATTTACCCTCGGTCGAAGTGTTATATATACATATACACCAAAGTATTATATATACATATATACGAGTATAAGAAATATCATAAGGTTTCTATTCTTCTCCACATCAACTTTCCTCAAACTTTATTTTTATTATTATTAGTTACACGTACAATGTACATTCAATAGTTAAGAAGTATTCTCACCCCAGACAAGATTAATAAGGCATTGTATGAACACACGTAATATGTGCTTTAATATATCAACCTTTAAATATATAATAAAATGTATTATGAATGCCTAACTAAAATAAATATAAAACATATAATAAGATCGCGGGAGCTCGGCGTTCTAAAGGTTAAACGTGTTTATAGACCAGATCTGAATAGTATTTCCACACTCTCCTAATCTCCTTCACCTCCCACTACCTTCAGCTACACAACATACCCCAATACGTCCCAAAGGCTCCAGACGGTCGAGAGCAGTTACGCGGTATTAAAAAAATCATAATATGGTTGTGTGATGAAGAAGAAGATTCTGTAAACATTGCTTTAGTTAAATTACCATCATAAGCTCTAGGGGTTCGGTCGACGTGTGTACATACAAGTAATCATTATGCAAGGTTTGTACCTGTTTTAAAGGATTTTGGCCTATTTGTAAATACGGTACTGCGGTCGAAGGATCGCACAGGAATCTCGGTTTTCAAGCCACACGAAAGAGTGCTATAGCATTAAGGTAAGACCCTTTTTACACAGATTTAGGTTTCAGCATTTCTAGAAATGCTTTGAGTGTTATTATCAAGGTGTGTTTGGTCTCGAAACAAACGTCTGTACCTGTCTGAATATATATATAATACATATTCTACTCGTAATATATTATGTTTATGTCTTTTTTGTATATACTCCAATCTTTTTGTAGTTCATAAACTCTTCACCTATCTTGGTAAGGAGAAAAAAAACCAACTTTTTTCACTGAAAAATGTACTACCGTATTTACTAGAGTGGGTGTAATTTTAATTCAAGTAACAATATAAGTGGCAATTAAATAGAATTAAATTATCATAATTTAACAGAATACGTCTTTAATTAGTTAAATACTATTAATTACCCTCCGATGGGTGGCGAAGATCCAAAGATATCCCAAAAACGTACATGCTACCTCTGTGCTGCTGTACTTCCTGAATATCCTGTTTACGTTTTTCATACTATAGAAAAAGACATATTATAACGTAGGTTGGATGTAAATGAGAACGATATTTTATGTCACATCAAATTATTACCCCATTCCTTAACAGCAGTGACGTTTTATCGTATTTTTTCGATATTCCACAACATTTAAATGATTTTGGTTATCATTTTAAAAGGGTAAAATACATATCTTCAAATATCAAAGTATTATATGGAACAACTGAAAACGCCACAATTTTTTTCCCATAAGCGTGTTTTTAAAATTTTTCCTAAACAAGGACTCGAAATAAAAATAAATCCTTTAGACTAACATGGATGTTCTGGAAAATCGCTGTAATAAAAAAAGAGCCACCTCCCGCCCTTGGTAAGCAGCATATTTTGGCAGTGCGAAATGTAATCGAGTTCATCTGTCATTTTGTTCGATGAATTGATAAGGGTAGGTACTCAAATTTGATTTAAATATTACAGGTACGATCGAAACATCGATGCAATTACTCGGTCGGCGAATAATGCGGCGAATTTAAAATTGTTTCTCCAGGCTCAATGTGATTTTGACGTTGTTGGATTTCTGGTTTTAATCAATCAATTATTATTCAAATTATTGCCGGTGAAACTATTATATTTCTGAAAAGCTATTCGACAGATGCTTTAAAATTAATTCTAGGTAAGGAGACGAAATATTCGAGGATCAGTTAATACATATATTTAATAATAAAGCAAAGAGTGTTTAATTTAATAATCTGTCATTAGTTACCTACCTAAGACGAATAATTTTTTGTAAAATAATTATCCAAGTATTTGCCAAGTACCTATCCATTCATCACATTAAAGATATGAACATACTTTTTTGTTGGTGGTAAAAAAAACAAACATTCAACATAATTTTAAAGAGGCTGCCTTTCAATATAGGATCTCATGTGTATAACACTTTTTTTTTCTAAACATCACGCCAAAGGCGCTTTGAAAATACCTACGGTGCTGTGAACTGATTTGACCGATCAGTGGCTGAGTTGGGATCGCGTCTGGGTCTCACCCAGGTGCCGTGAGTTCGATTCTCCCACTGGGTATGTCCTCTATCACGACACAAGCCACATCTTCAGTTTACTGTGATGGTAATAGGAGATTTTCAGATATTGTTAGGTTATTCTTTAAAAAAAGGCTTTAATTATTTTTACATCTCTGTAAATACACAATACACATACTTCATATTTTAGATGATCTTTAGCAATACATTAATATATTGTGTAGGATGACGCAACAGAAAAAAACGTTTTGAAAAAACAACAGAAAATGCGCGTTGATAACTTGTTGAGCGGTGCGGTAGTGAGGGAGTGGGGTACGGGGTTTCGCTCACCGTGTCACGATGCGCGGTCACAGAATATATCATGTGTTTTATACGTGGCCGTTGTTTTTCCTTCGTTTTTAGCACGAATACACAACATTTTACCGATATATATATACACGAATGCATTACACATGTAATAAATGTGAGATTTTCATACCCAACATAAAAATTACACAACTGTAAATGTGTACGCGGAGTGTACAGCACCGAAACGCGAGGAATTTTCTAGCACCGTAAGGGAAGGGTTAGGCTGAATCCTTTCGGCAATTTTAAATGCATTGTGGAATAGACGTTACATCTAACGTGCACATAATGTCTCCATCTAAAACAGTATTATACCTCCAACCCAGACTCATAGGAGGTGTTTAAGCGGTAAACTCCATAAATTAGGTCGAGAGATCAAATTCTGTCGTTAGAAAAAAAATGTTTTTTTCCAAAATGATATTAAACTAGCCATTTATCTATCTTTCTATATTCTATATATCTATCTTATGTATATGTATCTATCTATTTATATATATATATATATATATGCAAAGAGATTGTCCCGGGCGGTGTTTTTTTGTTGTTGTTTGGTATACAAGTCTGCAGTTTTGTTCTGTGCTTGGTGAAAAACCTTCAAAATAATAGAAAGGTCACTGTTTACGTGAGATTTTTAAAAACCACCCCCCACCCCCCTTTCCTAACCCTTTAAGCAGATTTTCGTTCTTAATGAAATTTTACCCACTTGACTTTCGACGTAAGAGGAAAACCTCTGGGTAGGGGGAAGGATAGGGGCAACAATCTCAAAACTTTCCTCTAAAATAATCATAATACCGGGCAATGCCGGATTCTTCAGCTAGTTAGCATGTATTATTCCACAGCACTTTATAGATATTTTGTTATTGTTGTGATGGGAGATTTCCACACATAATAGAAATATTGCGTTGCTCGAAACGGATTTAGTTTTATTCAGCACTTCCGTCTTTCCTCTTACTCAGTTATTTCTGCATCACAACATTTCCTTAAAAATAAGACCATTTTCCACTGTCATTAGACAGTTAAAAATCTCATAGAAAAGTCAAACTCGTACAAAATTTTTATACTTTATTTTATATATGCCCTTAAACTTTGATTTTATCCTGCTTCATATAAAATTCAACCAGTATGCGACAAATCCGGGGGTTGGATTTTCCGACTTATCAAAAATTCATCATTTTCTCTCTCAGCAAGCAACGTCGTATATTCTGATATTCCTCACAAAATACACACCTCAGACCTTAGAAATATAATAAACGTGCAGATATTCCACAAAATTACCCCCAATCCATCAGCAGGAAGAAAACCAAAAAGGGGTTGAGGCAAATTTCGCCCACAAAACTCACCCACATAAATGTACAAGTATAATATTGTGTCCGGTGCCTGATCATAGACATAAAATACACTCGGTTACTCTTGTGGGTACAAGATATATTCCTACACGTATTCTACTCGAATATTGTTAGTATTTTATTACATTTTTAACGGACTAACGTCCAATTTACAACTTAAGTAACGCGCAATTACAAAAATAACATAAATTGTAAATATAGGATGGTATATGAATTAAGCAAATACAAAATAATATAAGAAAGTAGAAGTGACAAGTCAAATCAAGACCTGGTTATGAGTCGTAACATTTATAATGTTTCTTTTCTTGTTTAATAATAATACTAATAAGTTTATTTATTACAGGATGTGGAGAGATTAGTGCAATCCCACACGTCATATAATATGTACAAGTACTAACATAAATACGAATAGAAAACTAAATATTAAATAAGAGAGTAGTAGAATAAGAGAAATAATAAATGAACAATAAACATAACTAAGGAAACATCATCAATTCTGCGCTTCCATTTCATTGCTGATCCAGATTATTAATGATAGATAAAATCATTTGGGCTTAAACCAAAATAATTAAGGTTTTGACTTGAGTTGATAATGGTGAATGGAATCCATAATTAGTCTTTTTTTAATATTTCATTTTATTAATTTCTATATAATTTTGACATTTTAAGGTAAGGTATAAATATAAAAAAAATACATACATATTGTAGAATTTTTTTATAGTCCTCACTAGGAGATCCTGTGCTGAGGCGAACTAGGTTTTGAATAAGTGGGTTTCAGCGACTTCTGTATTTGAATTTCAAGGTTTGGGTAGGATATTCTCAGTAACTTCTATGATTTTGTTTTACTAGTCAGTTCTTCCTCTGTTAATTCCTTAAGCCGAGTATTGCTGGACTTAATGCAACTGTTGATTGAACCAGGGCAGTAAGTCAAAATATACTGGTTATACCCAAATTTAATACATATTTTGGACAGAGGAATATTAAATTTCATGCTGCAAAACTTTATAATGCCATACTAAATCAATTTTAAAAAATTACAGAAATGAAACCTTAAGAATAGAGTCAAAACATGGCTGATAAATCCGAATGATTATGAACTTGCAAACTACATAAAATCAAATTAAGATAAATGGATAATTAGTAAAAAAAAAGTGCAGACCGCCTCAGAACAGTTCTCCCTAGTGAATACTGTGAATTTGTACCTTTGTTATAATAATATGCTTTACTTACTTACTGTTCTTATAATTATGCTTTGTACTTGGAAATTATTACTAAAGTCACATACATGTAAAACCTTTAAATAGAAACTAATTAAAAAAATACTTTGTTTGATACGAAGTGGGAGTTTGTTGTACTCGTATTTATAATTTTACAGCTTAAAATTCAGAGCCTCTTTATCCAAAAGTAGTTTTATACTTACATTCATTAGGTACATTTAACGTGTCTAGTTGCTTTGTTCTGGTATTATGATTGTGAGGAGTGATAGTCATTTTGTCCTTTTTGAGATGATGAACCAGAATATTTTGGAAAATATTTTTTGTACACTTAGAATGTTGAAATGTTTAAAGATTTCCATTGTTGACGTCCGTATGGGACCTTCAAAATAGTCTTTGATACATTTCTGAGTTGTATTTGGTGGTTTTATGTAATTTGATGCAGCTCACCCCCATACCAAATTTCCATTTTCTAAATGAAGTCAAGTGTTGATTGAGGAAGAGCAGTTTATTATTTATTAGTCTACGTGAGAGGATATTGGAAGGGATGAGTTGTAGTAAAGTAGATGAATCACTAAAGCAATTAATAATTTTGAAGAAACACATGAGATAGAATGACGACCTCCATGGTCGAGGGGTAAGACAATTAATTAATTTAAAAATAATATATATTATTTTTGCGCACGTTCCAAAGTGGAAGATACTCTCAGTATCGCCCTGGTGAAAGACCACCATTCAGAATTGAAATGTTGATTGAAATGGCTTTTGGCCGCATTTGGTGACCAGATCTGAATAGCCTGGTATTTCCCCACCTACCTCTTCTCCTTCTCCTTCCCCTCCCCACTACCTTCAGCCTCACAACATTCCCCAATTGGGGATGCCATAGTCTTACTGGATCCAGACGGTTGGGAGCAATTGGGACTTTTGTGCGGTATTCATATAAAAAAAGATAGAATTTGTTCCTGCGGTTTTCTAAAGTAGAAAGGTTTTGAGCTAGGTCAATTTCATCGTATGAGTATTTGCCTCTTTCAAGTCCTGACCTCCAAGTTGAGAACCGATCTTGAATGGATTCAATATGACGAATATGGACAGCATAATGAGGAGAATAAACAAGAAACGCGTATTTAAGATAGGGGCGAACCAGTATGTAGGTAATCGAGTATAATATTTGCTTCTTACCGATAATTCCATCATTAGTTTGTAAATCTCTTCAATTACCAAAACGTATAATATAACCCCATAGTTAACACATCAAGGTCTGCATAAATGCATAATACGTAAGGTTTTTGATGGTTGGAAAGGTGAAATTAATATTGGTGGCCAAAAAATTTCCAATATTATATATACAGATGACACCACCCTCATCGCATAAGAGTCTGAAGAAAAAATGAAACACCTCGATGCTAAAACAGAAGAAACAAGCTGTTACTTAAGTCTGCTGATCAACAAACGGGACAAAAAAACTAATGATAATCGATAGGGCAAACATCTTTGTAAGAAGAAATGTTCTGAGACTTAGAAATGGTGAATAACTTCATATACCCAAGCTCGTCTATAAGCGACGAAGGAGGTTGTGAAACAGAAGTGAAAAGAAGGATTTGCATGACAAAATACATCATGAGCAAAGTGCAAAAGAAGACGCATGCAGTCCTCCACGCAGCGCAGGATCACGAGTAGTGGATGAGCCTTGTACACCAGGGAGATTTTCTTTTTTTTCTTCTTTTTTTTTTTAAAAAAAGAAATACAAATATTCCCTGGTTACGAATAACCTGACAATATTTGAAAATCTCCTACTACCATCACAGTAAGCGGAAGATGTTGCTTGTGTCGTAATGGAGGAATTGAACTCACGACGCCTGGATGAGACCCAAACGCGACGCAAACTCAGCCACTGACCGGTCAGATTGGAGTGGGGGTCACGATCCTCAGCATTGAGGAAGCGACTAAAGAAGAATAAATGCAACGTGAAGACGAAATTATTATTAACCATTGATACATTATCTTTTTTTCTATGAACGCAATTTGTCTCTAGGAGTACTTGGTTACACACAATCCCGTCATTACATCGCGTTGTTTCACTTATTTGCTGCGCTAAAATAATCACATAATTATGTTTTTCTTCATACGTACACATTGTATCCTGACGAAGAAACCATTGGTTTTGAAACATGTAGATGTTAAATATTTAAATTGGGGTTTGAACAAAATAATTTTTAATAAAATGATTAATCAGGATACAAAGTATATATTAAGAAGCTTCGTATCCGAAACATGTTGATATTTATATATTAAATAATGGTTTACACAAAAAAATTCTTATCCATTTTTATTAAATGTGACATCTTAAAGTAATTTTACATTTGTTGAAGAAGTGAAAATAATTTATTATCTAATAATTGTTTTTCGTTGTTACATTAATTTTAAGAATGTACGAGTATGTAATTACCACTTGGTTATGCCCGAGTTTCATTCAAAAGTAAAATGAAATCATGGTTTATTTTTACATTTTGCATGTAGGCATGTACTTTAAAGCTGCAAGAAATAATACTGCGAGTTGAAAATAGCTGTTGGGTTGACACTGTTTGATAGCTGCTACAGATATACAGATTTTTTGTGGAAAATTATATCTAAAACTCACCAATATAGTATATTATTTCGTACAAATAGCCCAGTTAAATAGTGAGTAATAATATTCATAAAATAAAGCAAATCTAAGTTCTCGTACGAATCACATAAGGGGAATAAAAATATTTTATATAACAGGTTCAATCTGGTATATTCTATGTCCATGGGTCCTGTTTTATTAATGTTCGTCCCTTTATTCTTGAAGGATGAGTAAACACGTCACTGGGAACCGAATTTATCGCTCAAGAGATCGCGATTTTTCCAGATTTCACCTTTTCTTATTCTTTATTCGAGGCAAGAAAACCAATGATAATAACGCACGTAAGCATATCAGTATTACTGAATACAGTTTCTTGAATACTCGCTGAAAAGAAACAGTAATTCGGAGTAATTTACTTAACCAGAAATTTTGTGGTGTCTCTGTATGTCAGGGTGCCTACATCTTTTTTTCTAGAAGCGACTAGTTAATAAAAAAAATGTGGCGATCGACTGATATCGCTTGTGATTATATCGCGAGATAACAAACAAAACTAAATTACGATTATTAGAATAAGTATGTACGTAATGTATATTGAAAACAAATATTTTATACATATAAAAATGACAATACATACAATTCGAAATAACGACACTACTATATGTATCGAATGTGTCTACAGAGCAGATTAATTTAAGCAGATAAATATATTTCTTTAAAGCGAAATATAAATTATTGCACAACACGTGCAATGCCGAGCCGAGAGCCGGTATTGCAAGTGTTGTGCAATACCGGCACATAATGTTCGGCCGCGCCGCGCGTGCTATAAATAGCGTATGCACAGCGGTATGTGTTCTCTTCTTTTCACTCCAACCGTGGAACGAACAACACCTTCTCCCTTAGATACCTCGACCTGTCGCTACCAGACAGTCTTCTACAGCCAGCAACCGCTGAAGTCACCACCCGCTACCTCAGTGACCGAGCACACTGGCTGGTGTTATAAATCAAGTACACTCAGAGCGACAAAATCTCCATTGAGAAACTACCAAACGCCTTTCTCAAAGCGATTTGCAAATTACAATAGTCGAGCGTCCCTGTGTGCCGGAGCCTGAATATTTTTCTTGTGATGAAATATTTCACTACTAAAATTATTAAAGATTATTTCCTTAATAAGTGATAATGGCTTTTTTTGGTTCGAATAGAAGCAGATTTCTTCATCTATAAGTATGTTAGATTCGGCATTCGACATCGTCATCCAATTTAGGTAAATATCGCAGTTAAATTAACAGTCTGTGGTACCTCTGACGGTAGATTTGCGAGTTGTAGGTCGGGTTTGTGAGGAGTCTCAGGATAGACTTATGAGTGGAAACGGTTTAAATATCTGCTACTATGTTTATTAAACTACTAAACATTAGTTGAGGTTACCGACCACTTTCCCACCACGGTATAAGTAACTTATGGTTACTCCTTCAGGGTGCACGTCAAGGACTCTAATTTATTAATTAAACGAATCTATAATTTTTAAAGGACTCTAAACCCTCAAGTGTCCCTGCACAGCTTTCGCATAGAAGGAGGTTAGTCACAAACGCATATCAAATTGGTTAATATAGATACTGACGACGACAAAATATAGCCCTTAACGGCTCATTCTGTCGATAACTAAACATCATGAGCAAGTAGCCAGTTGCGAGGAGCGATGACTGTGAGTGAGATAGGTAAAGTAAGATAAGAAATAAGAACTTATGGATTTTAAGGGCTGGAAGCTGGTACGTCGTCTAGTTATGTGTCTTTTGAACAAGAAGTGGTACAATATCGATCGACCAAAAATACCTTCGCGATCTACCTTATTGGGTGGGTAGCACCAAATACCACAAAAATAGATAATACGTCCAGCTTCTAAAATTTGATGGCAACATGCTACACTAGCGCCTCTAGCGGCCCGGGTTACGCGAATTGGTTTTTTCATATGTTTAAATAGATTTTCTGAGAGTTTTATTCATAAAATAAATATTAGCTAACCTACATATGAATTAACTGCTTTTTTTCATAAATGAAAATAAATAAATAAATAGGCTATTAGCTTTGTATTAACAGTTGTAGGCCTCTCCGTTCGCTGCTCGCGCTTTGGCTGGTGGTTTAGAAAGGTAATAAAATACTTATTTAATGAATTGTGAGAAATTTTCGTCAATTTATTATTTTTAGATTTATTTTATCCTAAAATACCGCCGATTAAAACGGTTCCAGGAGGTTTCACCTTTTCCTTACATTTAATAAATACTGTGCGTCGGATAGGGATCGGTTCTGTCTCCGACTTTGTTTTTGTTGCACATCAATGACCTTTTGTCATGTGCACCGATCCATTCTTACGTGGATGGCGGAACAGTTCATGATAGCTTTTTGTTTGACAAGCCTCCAAAAGACACACTAACTCCAACGGTTTGGAGGATTTCGAAGCAGAGAATGGACAGCCAGACCTCGAGGGGATTTCCTCTTGTGGTAAGACTAACCTCGTCGAATTAATTGTTTCAAAGACCTAATCATATCTGATTACGTCTAGAAGGGATCGAAATTACAATGTAGTCTCCTTTAACAGAAGCAATATTTCCAACAAGCCTTCCATTGATATGCTTGGTGTAACCCTAGGTGAACAGTTCAGGTACGGAGGTTTAATCGAAGCCAGAGTCAAGTGCCCGCAGATATTTTAATAGTACACAACTGCTGACCCTGTCCAAATAGAAAGTGCTCTTCTCTTTATAATTTGGCACCTCTGGTCGGGAGCTCCGAAATAGCTGAAAAAACCTTGATTCTGTAGAAACCAACTGATATGGTCACCTATACTAACAAACTGATTGCAGTCTTTCGAGCACAGATTTCAGGTGGGAATGTTGTAGTTGCTTTACCGGTATTTCAATGGAAGATGCTCTGAGGAAGTAGCGTCATTGATCCCTTCATTTTATAAGTGTGCAGTCGAAAACACGCCAAACGCGCGTCCAATATTTGTACACGGTTGACATTTGTCACCTGAAAACGGGTGGTTTCTACGACTCGTTATTGTGTTCAACTACTCGGTTGTGTAATGATTTGCCGGCCTCTGTATTTCCTCCCTCCTACAACAAGGGTATTTTCAAGACTCAGGTTCATTCCTCCCCGTTCTCCGAAAGACCACCCACACAGAATCTCCAAAGATGATGTAGGCCTCCAGTAAAATAATTTCCGCAGGGCCTCCTGTGCGGAGATATGGTAAAATTAGAAAATTATTTCGTTAACATTTTTATTTACCTGTATTTATAATAAATTGTTTATAATCTATAATTTCTTCAAATGCTTGGTAACTTTGTGGCATCATTATTAATTATATAAATTGAAAATACACTTTGTATATACCACTTTACTTAAAATATATAAATATTTCAAATTAAAATATATAAATATTTCATGAAATATTTATATATTTTAAGTAAAGTGGTATACACAAAGTGTATTTTCAATTTATATGTTTATAATCTCCTTATATATAATATTATTTTCTGTATTGTTTACATGACACATATTACAAAGAATAAGCATTGTTCGGTCAGCACTGTACCGACCGTTTCTCTTGGTAATAAGGAAGCGGAAGTGGATATGGCTTGCGGGCTCAGGCCTACATTATAGGGGTAGCTTCCGCCCCCCCGCCGTCTGGATGCCTTGTCGCGTCACGATTTCTGGCTCCTTAATTCTAATCCCGAATTCAATATTTAAATAAAAAAATGGAATGCGGGTTACTTTAGAACCTTCAAAGCCCGAAATATTAAGGCACTCTGAGAAATAAAAAGGTTTTTTCTTTTTATATTAGACATCTATTCGAAGTTAGCCTTATTTTATGTTATCATTTTTTAATACACCAATACATATACATTTTTATAAAACCTACTTTCAAAACATTAGTATCGTACTTGTGTGTGATTTTAAAACGTCCACTAAAATCTTATTATACTTATGTACGTATATGTGATAATAACAATAAATTCTGTTTACTGTCATAACTAATGAAATGTTTTTTTTTGTTTGTTTCTTATTATCACTTTATGTCATGTTTTATCTTTCTTACTTTACTTTTAAGAAAATGATTAACTTATTTTTTGTTAAAAATGAAAACTTTCGCATAAGCCATAGAAATGTGATAAAAAAACTATTATAATACCCACACACAGGCTTTGCCTTTGTAGGAGTTTTTTGTGTACATATTTCATTTTTATCATATTTTATTGTATTTTTAAACTATTCCAAAATGTAATTATGTAACAAAAATTTACAATAAAAAATAAAAAAAAACTCGAAAAATGCTCGGAACCAGTGGGACTATGGAATCCCTAATTAGCGTCTGGAGGGTAAGAAGTATTGGAAGAGGAAGGTGGGGAAGTTCCTGGCTATTCATATTTGGTCACCAAACACGGCAAAAGCCATTTCAAGAACCGTTTCATTTTTAAATTACGGTATTTCACCAGGGTGATACAGAGAATATATACCCCTTTGATCTCGATGTTACCTATGAAGGTATTTGTGTTTGAAGGTATTTAATCTTGCTATAGGTAATAATTATGTTATTGTGATGGCTACGCAAACTATTATGACTACACCGAGGTACTACGGGGTGTCATGTTCAAAAATGTCGGGGTTTGTGTTGTGATGAATTAAACTCGCATGTTCCTTTTCTTCTTCTTCGTATGGTCAAGGACCGTTGGTGGAGGTCATAGTGGGATGCTGAGGTTATTCAGTCAGTCAACGGCATCGGGAGTCAAAAGGTTCGGCACAGATGTGCCATACGGAAACTGGTGAAGGAGACATTCTTCTGCGATGTGTTCTGTTGTTTGAATATGTCCACATTTACGAAGTTCCGAATCCTTTAGGCCCCATTTATGCATCACATACGCGCAACGGCTGCGACTGCACCGGATGCGGTTTAATGAGGTCTACGTCTTCCGAGGGAGAGAGAAACCTAGCAATTTAATAGTAGGGTATCCAATAAGGTGCTTGTTTTTCACGTCCGAGGTCTGCCACTGTGTTCGCCACGACTCTTTAGGGGAGTACCGTGATGGAAGCGGTCTTTCGTCTTCAGTCCAAAAAGGTTTCCTGGACGTCAGGCTGCTGGCCGCGAGGTTTGCAAGGTCATCTTGAAGTGGAATATTACCATTCACGGCCCTTTTGTATTCCCTGAAGGTTGCCGACTCTCGTCTTACAATGGGCGGTGCGATATTCGAGAGGACAGGGAGCCATGGTAGTGGGGTGAAGGGAAATGCTCCGCTCACCACTCACTCATATGTTGGTATAATTGCCATTGCCGGAATGATACAACCTGTCAATCGCTTATATGTTTCTATGGTTTATGCTATCTCTTTCATACTCGATTGTCCCTTTCATATACTTGGACACACGTGCACTACAGTTATATGGAAAAGGGACTTTACTGGTATGCGATAATTATGAGGTGGGCATTTATGCCGGCCCAAAATCTTTTTCCCAATAATTATTATAATTTTTTTAAATTATTACCCATCTTCTAACTAGAAATGGGAAGGCAAAAATATACATACTCGACACAATACCAAATACCAAGTGCCGGAAAACATAATTTCGTTAAAATAATTTTAATGAACACAAATATTTTCGAGGCAGTAATTATTATAATTTACAACATTGCGATACACAATCCAGTAATTTGACCACTTCACGGAGAGGCCTATATTAACATATTTCGGGATTAATTTAAAACTTTTTAAATTATGGGTTGTCAATTCTAGTCTCCTTTAATGGAATCAATCTTCCCAACGAGCCCTCCATTGATATGCTTGGTGTAACCCTAAGTGACCACCTCAGGTATGGGGGCTCCATCGAAGCCAGAATGGGTTTCATGGGAGACAGTAAAATGCATTTTTTTAACAGTAACATCTTGGTATGCTTCAAATTGACCTTCGAGGTCACCGGATGGAGCAAAATATATATATATTTTGTCTATAATCAGTTAGATTTTAATTGTACGGATTGTTCTTAAAATTAGTTACTGTTAAACAAGATATAATATTTGGGCAAATAAAATTGAAGCAGATAAGTTAAATAAATTAAACAGTGTAAATTTATGTGTGAGCAAAATATTAAAAAAAGAGAAATCATACTGGGAACAAAAATGGACCATTCGACTTCAGTTGCAAAACTTTAAAATTTCGTGCTCAATGCTACGAGATCGAACACCCCGATACTTTTGTTTTAGGATCCATGTTTCAAACAAAGTGTTCATATTCAATTTATTTTTTATAACTTATTGAAGTTTGTAAACTTCATTGTAATATTTTAATCACTGTAGAAGATAATATTAACACATCCCAAATGAACCACGAAACCGAAAAAACAACAGAAATTAAATAGATTTCAGTCGCATCTGGGACTCGAACCCAGGACCTCTACCTATCCGGGGTAACCGCTTAACCAACTTAGCTAATGAGACCAGTTCAATTTACGCCATTTACACCGATATCATACTTCAAGTACTAGATTTGTTAATATTATCCTCCATTTTTATAAATTCCATATTATTGGCTGCTATCCTAATGATGATTGCAAAGTTTGAATAAGTCAATACATGTCTCATATAAATAAAAATCGGGTAGGCATATCCGAGACTCTATTCCGATTGCAATTGAGTTCGGGATGAATATTATCTTCTTCAATGATTAAAAGTGTTCATAGTTTAATTTAATAAAAAAAAATTAAAAAAACATTTGTGGACAACTTATGAATACTCGGAGCAAGTGGATGAGATTGATATTTGGAATGTGTATTTGGAATGTATGTTTAAAAGAAATGTAAAAGCTGTAAGGATATTATATTGATGATGTGATAAAAGGGGTAGGGATAGGGGTAGTTATAACAATATCAATTCTTAATAATAATATTATTACTACTAGAAAAATACACCCAGTTTACTAGAATTCACAACCTCAAACATTACTCCAAAGCATTCATAACCCCGAGTAAGGCCATGTACACGTCAACCGGTAATTAAATATATCTGTTGCGTTCACATAATTTTCAATTTTGTCCAAGTATTTGTGTAGTTTTTTTTTTTTTGGAATATGTAAATGAATTAACTCGAATATAATATTGTGTTACATTGAAAAATATAGTTGACTTATTTTCTTTAGCGGGTGGCGTCACTAGTGAGCACCTCAGTGCCTGTATCATATATCATACACTCATTGAATATTTAGGACAGTAGTATAAATACTGTAATGTAAATCGAACAAATACAAGAAAATGTAGTAAATAAAATGCCGTAATAATAAATGAAGATACCAAAAATACAAGAAGATAAATAGAAAAATACATTACCGTGCATTTAATCGTAGCGTAAATAGAGGCAGCTATATGGTATAAAAATGTCTTTAAAACCCAGCAATACCCTCAGAGGGGAAACTGAACATTGTTTGTAAAGTATATATGTTAATAGGGAAGAGAGAGGGAGCGCGCTTAAGGCGTTATTAATCATTTAAAAAATATTTAATAAAACACGACATATTTAGAATAGGGTAAAAATAATAAGTTCATTGATTTAAGTAATATTAAAAGAAGCGCTGTCAATAGACTGAATCCTGTAGAAACGAGATCTCTGAGACGAATGTGTGGTAAAACCATGTACGATCGTGTGAACAATGTTGAGATTCGTAAAGAATGCAGGGCTGATGTATGAGCAAGATTAAGATAGGGACGCTTAGATGGTTTGGGCATGTAGAGCGGATGAATGAAGAAAGGAGTTTAAGGAGAATATATGACGCGAATGTGAATGGAAGAAGAAGCCGGGGACGTCCGAGGAAGACATGGGCACGATCGAGTTAATCAAATACTTGAGTCGGGCCATGTCAGAAGTCGGAATAACAGAAGAGAATGTATGAGACGATGAATGAATGTGAATGAAGCAAGAAGTGTATGCCAAGATCGAGTTGTTTGGCGGTCCGTCCTCTCTGCCCACCCCTGCGGGGAAACGGCGTGATGGTTTGTTAGTTAGTTTGTTAGCGTTGTGAATTTTTCTTACCCATAATATTTTTAATAGCAGTGTTATTGTTTTTCGGAGCATTCTTAGCGATTTTTTTCTATCGAGGGAATTTCATACAATTACCCTTTCAACTAAACATCTGAAAAG
This sequence comes from Halesus radiatus, assembly GCA_022606495.2. Taxonomy (NCBI): domain Eukaryota; kingdom Metazoa; phylum Arthropoda; class Insecta; order Trichoptera; family Limnephilidae; genus Halesus; species Halesus radiatus. The sequence continues at coordinate 25,696 of JAHDVE020009282.1, forward strand.
AGATTATCTTAAAACATTACACATAGTTAGAAGTATCAAGAGAAGTTAGTAATATGTACATAGACATTCTGAATGCGGAGGCATACATGTTTCAAATAGCATTGTAAACATAGGAAAATGACTGTGTGAATCGATGCAATACAGATAAGATAAGTTCCACAGTCTAAGTACCTATAGGAAATAGTAATTTAAAAAAAATATATAGCATATAATGGTTTTCATAAGAAATAGATAGTAAATAAAACACTTCTTCGTAACCTATTTGCGATTCATAAACAAGTCGTCAGCCTGACGTCTCCCCCATTTTCCCAGTCAGGGTTTTTCTCGAGTGGCCCTAAGCTGCCGGAGCCGTGATAAAGAAGGGAAGACAAGAGTAGAAAGAAGCCTCGTTGACGTCACGTAGAGTGAGATCACTCGAAGTCTTTATTTTTCTTTGTCGTCTTTCATCCTACATTGGAGATATTCATTATTTAGTTTCCGCATCGCTGCCCACAGTGAAGACGATTTAATAATCTTACTCACACCCTCGCATCCAAACCAAGATCATCATATTAAAATCTCAAATAATTTTGTGCTATTTTTATCTTTCCAATATGAATAAGGTAAATTCACCTTTCTTTTGGTTCTTTCTCCATACGTCAGGATGGTGGTTGATATCGGATGTTGGGTACCATTAGGACAATGTTGATCCTGCAAGCTGCAGTTCAGAATAATTCTGCAGATGCCAAAACTGCACTCATGCCACTCACGTAGATTGCGAAGCCATGAAAGTGATTGTATTTTTTATTTATCTCTTACATTACGTAGATATATTATATAATATAACATAATAAAATGATAGAAAGTACATAATATTGTATAATAACTAATGATAATTGAGACTATTTTAAACAACTGAATTATTTAAAATTAAAACATGTACGAGTGCCATTATGTCTTGTCAAGTCGATATTAGTTCCCTGCTAGGCAGATCGCCTGTTCTAAGTAAGCAAATGCTTCAGTTATGGGTGTTGTAATACGTATTTTGTAATTATTTTCTTTCTTCAATCTATCTACTAAGAGTGTTAACAATAATAGGTATGAATAAATTTAAGTGAAATTATTAAAAAAAAAAATTCAGACTCCCCTCTTTACCCAAGCCAATTAATCACGTTTTGCAGGTTTTGATATTTATTCCGGGGGGGGGATTTTATTGCATATTATCTGTCCCAGATATGTACTCGTATATATCTTTTGATATTTTGCCATATTGCTTTCTGGTGTGACTTCTTGTAACACATTTATGATCGATTTTGTGTACGTGGGTAATTGCTTTTTTAATGCAGCTTTAATTATAATAATAATGCAATTCTGTTTCGGCGGCTTTGATCTGGTTAGTATTTACTGGATGTACCATCCGAAGACCAAATAAAGGATAGAGATGGACAAGAGATGGAAAATCCTTAATTCAATTTATTAATGAATTAAATCCATATGTTTACACTAGACTTCATACAAAGTAACTACCGCCAGGCTGCCTGTTTCATTGGTCACCAATGAAACAGGCAGCCGCCTAGTTTGGTGATGTAATGTATATACTCTATATAAATGTCTTAATTCAATATCATGTATTTTTAAATAAAATAAATTTTTGTACTATTGTGAAGCTATCACTTTGTGGTTATCAATTATAATCAAATGAAAGAGGATGAAAGCAAATGATCCCCGCATTTTTACTGTGACACTTATTATGTATGTTCATCCATTATAATCAAATGAAAGAGGATGAAAGCAAATGATCCCCGCATTTTTTCTGTGACACTTATTATGTATGTTCATCCATTATAATCAAATAAAAGAGGATGAAAGCAAATGATCCCCGCATTTTTTCTGTGACACTTAATATGTATGTTCATCCATTATAATCAAATGAAAGAGGATGAAAGCAAATGATCCCCGCATTTTTACTGTGACACTTATTATGTATGTTCATCCATTATAATCAAATGAAAGAGGATGAAAGCAAATGATCCCCGCATTTTTTCTGTGACACTTATTATGTATGTTCATCCATTATAATCAAATGAAAGAGGATGAAAGCAAATGATCCCTGCATTTTTACTGTGAAACTTATTATGTATGTTCATCCATTATAATCAAATGAAAGAGGATGAAAGCAAATGATCCCCGCATTTTTACTGTGAAACTTATTATGTATGTTCATCCATTATAATTAAATGAAAGAGGATGAAAGCAAATGATCCCCGCATTTTTACTGTGACACTTATTATGTATGTTCATCCATTATAATTAAATGAAAGAGGATGAAAGCAAATGATCCCCGCATTTTTACTGTGAAACTTATTATGTATGTTCATCCATTATAATCAAATGAAAGAGGATGAAAGCAAATGATCCCCGCATTTTTACTGTGACACTTATTATGTATGTTCTGCCATAATTTTGTAATATTGTTTAGTGTATACTTTGCCCTGACGATGGAACGGTTGTTCCGAAGCCGGTAGGCGTAAAAAAATAAATGCGGTTAAGATAAAGTTTGATTGTTTCATTTGATTACAATAAATTTCGTTTGGATTATGTTCAATATGACGCCAGTAGGTATAGATTGTGCGAAAAATAATTGACTCCCTGTAATTAAGTTTTACTTCTCGATATGTATTTTGATAGGTTTTTTTTTCTTTCTTTTTTACAGCAACATACATTTAAGCACAGGTATAATATTTATGTACTTACGATTACTTGACTAGGTACGTGCCCGTATTATATTAGCGATCGATGTACTGGTAGGCAGGGAACGGAAAATAACATCTATCGATTGGAATGCAAAAAAAACGTCTTGTTTACGATGATATTTAATTTACTAAGACTAAATACTATCGAATAAATAGTTTTTGGAATTTTAATTGGCCGTTTCCTTTCTATTCTGTTGTCTCATTCTCACCACTCTAATTTATAGTTTAATTTGGTCCTGTAGTGGTATTCCTTATGTCTTTCCAAGTCTTTGTAGGAATTCACAAATGGATCAGCATACTCAATAGTTTCCCGATTGCCTTTCTCCACTTCGTTCCTGTTCTCCTGTTTCTAAACCAGTCACGTAAAACATAGAAATTCACACATTCTGCCATTGTTCTAATTTCCACAGCATTTAATTTGATACTTCTATACTGTTTCTACGATTCATTGAACTAATTCGCTTCTCTTTTTATTATTTTCGTATTTTTATAGGTGTCTTAAAAAAAATCTGCTACAGTTCTACAGTAGTTTGTCAATAGTAATAATCTAATAATCTAATAATTTCACAAAAATATTAGATTATTACATTGATTTACATTAATAACATTTCACAAAAATATTAGATTATTACATTGTTTTACATTAATAACATTTCACAAAAATATCAGATTATTACATTGTTTTACATTAATAACATTTCACAAAAATATTAGATTATTACATTGTTTTACATTAATAACATTTCACAAAAATATCAGATTATTACATTGTTTTACATTAATAACATTTCACAAAAATATCAGATTGTTATATTGTTTTACATTAATAACATTTCACAAAAATATCAGATCATTACATTATTTTACATTAATAACATTTCACAAAAATATCAAATTATTATATTAGGCACGTCAATAACCAGTTAGGGACACGGCTAAACAAAGTCGTGTAAAACAAAATATTTAATGCAATTTTAAAGTCACTGAAGTTTAAATGAAAAATGTCTGCACGTCAGAAGATAGGTAGTTTAGGAGTGTAATAATTTTTTCCAAAGGCACGTCGCTGGTAGGTTGGTCCTGCCTCTTGGGAAAAAAAAGATTGTGCTACCTAGCTGTGGTGAAGCTATGGGGAACATAAAATGTAATACATTCCACAACATCGACATTCCAAATGTTCCTATTGAGAAGCTTATGTGCTACTAACACCATTGTGACATCTGGACGATCTAGTCATAGCATTCCAGCAAGAAAATTTGAAGGATAATATCCGAACTTTCGCATGTAAAGGTATCGCATAAACTTTTTTTGCATCTTTTTTGAATATATGGTATCTTCAGGTCCCTATATTACTGAGTCACTCTCGAGAATGCTACGAATCAGACTAAAGTGAAGAAGTTTGAAAATGGCATTGAACACCGAAACAGCTGTCATAATAATAAAAAATAAAATCTATGTATATATAAAAAATAAAACAAAATAAATAAATAAACTGGAGCATTTTTATTAGTGCCGTGTTAGAAAAAGATTTTGCATCGTAGATAACAAAACTTAGCATTCACACGGCAAAGTTGCACACTGAATCGATATGAGAACGAAAAGTAAGAGGCGTGTCGAAAGCAATACCTAAATCCTTTACTAAAAAAATACGTTTCAACGAGGTGCCTAATATTTTATAGATAACATGAAGTTCACGATTTTCCCTTATAAAGCAAACAATTGTACACTTTCCGGAGTTAAATTAAAGTTTATTTCGATTACCCCACCTACAATGCCATCCATATCGATGTTTAAACTAATGGCGTAATCCTTCGATTTTATACTAATAAATAGTTTAATATCGTATAAATAGACCTGTCATTTACAAACAAAGAAATAATAAAGGTCCTAGATTAGACCCTTGGGGGACCCCAGAATATGTGTTAAGTTATATTTTGAAGCGAACTGCTCACAATCTACTTATTGTTATTGTCAAAAAGTGGTTTATCGGGAAGTTTTTTTTTGTATTCTGTTAAATAATTATGGAAGAACATACGCAGTCCATGTGAGAATCCCAAGCTTTCAAGTTTGTTTAGTAATTGTGAATACAATTAAGTTGGTTATTCTATATTTGCCCTTTAAACCTATGCTGTTGTTTTATGAGAAAAGGTTCTACTATGTTTTTGTAAGATAAATTCAAAAAATCGCTATCGGATTAATTATGTAGGTTAACAATTAAATGTTTTGATATTAGGCCAAGCAATTCATTTTTTTTATTACATTTTACAAAATACAAAAAAAAACTTCCCGATAAAACACTTTTTGACTAATGGGTGCTTGTCATTAAAAACCTTCTAATAAATTAAATTTACAGTTTCGAAGTAAGGTTGTGTTGGTGTGGTTTGAAAATTTGATCGCCAGGAAATCTTACGTGTAGATTGCTTTATTTAAATACTCCGAGTAGAAAACATACTAACCTTTTCTTTAACCGAGCATTTTCTTGTTTTTTCATAGGCCTTTAAAAATGCTTTGAAGAGTAATATCTTGTTTTTTATGCTCTGACAGAATTTTTTTTAATATTTGTGAATTTCACAAATGAAATAAACATGCATTTTGGCGATGTTTTTTTTTTTTGCATAAATCGATTTTTTTAAATTTATTTTCACACATTATTAAACAATAAAAACTGAGAAAGCTTTGACTGCCCAACTGGGAACAAAAGCCCGTTTTAGGGGAGTCAAATTGACAAGTTTAGCTTATGGTAAGTGCCATAAATAGACTGCAGATGTTTAATATTATCGTCACCACCGTTACCGGAAGAAATGAACCATGACCGCTTCCCTGGATCTATCCACTGAACCCAACAGGGAGATTTCGCCCACTCCAGAATTTACAGATCTAGAAGGTTCGTCTCGCGCAACGCCATATTGCTCACGCGACGGCTCCCCGGGAACATTGCACCGAGCATTCAACATCCCCACAGATGACAGGTCTCTTACTAATGTTATGTTTGTTCCCAGGTGAGGGTCGCTGGCAGCTGCTGCAGCCCTCGGGGGACCGACCGCCCAGCCTGCAGGAGCACAGTGCCGTGGGGCACGCAGGCTCCATCTACGTGTTCGGGGGTGAGGTAGGGTTCTCGGGCACCGAGACGCCCTTGTGGGTCTACGAAGTCAAGGTCAGTAGCTCCATGCATTGATTCATTGTGCATTTTATTTATTTATATATGACATTCGCACTACATGATTACTACAATATATATAAGGTAGATATATTAAATTTATATTGTTATATTTTTATTTTAGTACATAAAGCAGGAAATATGCCCAAAAGTTACATACATGAATGTATACATAGCAATAATAATCAATAAGTACAATAAACAACAACAAAAATTATCTCGCAAAAATGGTAATAAGAATGAAAAGTGAATGTGAGTGAGTGTAAAAATGAAAGTGAAAGGTCGAAAACATAATATAAAGTAGGTGTACTACCTCCTTATTGTCGCGTGTGCTGATGGTACACTGTTTTGATACTTAATAAAGGGCATCATCACATTAAAAGTTTGATATAAATGGTAAAACTCTTTTTAAATTGATTATCTATGTAATTTCTTCAAATGATTGATAACTTTGTGGAGTCATTATTAATTGTATAATTAAAAATACACTTTGTACACACCACTTTCATTAAAATATATAAATATTTCGACATGTTTCGATAGCAATGCTATCATCCTCAGGAATAAATGAATAAATACTAAAAAATAATTTCAAGTATAGAAAAATGATAAAAAATTAGAACAATAATTTAAGAATATACAAAATATGAGAATAAACAAAAATGAATAAAAGTAGGTAAGTAATTGTTCAAAAATGCAAATAACGAAATAATTATAAAACATTGATAATATATTTAAATTAGAAATATAAATAAAAATTATTATTATTTATATTAATATTAATATGAAAATAAATTTAAGAGATAGCTATTTAAAAAAAAAATTGATTATTTATTAAATTTAATTCGCTATTAACACTTTTTCTTATTTCTAAAATTTAAAATTTATATAATTGTAAACCGGTTGTATTTGTGTGTAAAACTTTTAAACCGTTATTTATATCAAACGAATGATTGCTTTCTAAAATACGATTTGCAAATTCAGAATAATTGTTATTATTTAAACACCTTAGCTGTTCCTTAACTCTAATACTGAAATTTCTAGAAGTCTTTCCGATGTAAAAATAGTTGCAATCATTACAAATCAATTTATATACTCCGGATTTATACAAAATATTATCTTTATCTTTGTTATTTAAAACATATTTTTTTAATTTATTATTGGTATTAATTAAATTTAATAAATAATCAAATATTTTTTAAAAATAGCTATCTCTTAAATTTGTTTTCATATTAATATTAATAATAATAATTTTTATTTATATTTCTAATTTAAATATATTATTCAATGTTTTATAATTATTTCGTTATTTGCATTTTTGAACAATTACTTACCTACTTTTATTGATTTTTGTTTATGCTCATATTTTGTATATTCTTAAATTATTGTTCTAATTTTTTATCATTTTTCTATACTTGAAATTATTTTTTAGTATTCATTTATTCCCGAGGATGATAGCATTGCTATCGAAACATGTCGAAATATTTATATATTTTAATGAAAGTGGTGTATACAAAGTGTATTTTTAATTATATGACTAACTATGTCATTAAAATGTCTATTTCATTATTAGAGCAGTGTATAGTACTGTAATTTCTTACTATTCCCGGTAACGTAGAGAAATGTCCCGTATTTGTGTGATAGGCTTTAATATAAAAAAATGTCTTTTATCCTCCCTCTTGATTTTCTTGTGGGTAGATTAATATTGATTTGTGATAAAATGTTTGGTATATCAATTGATGCATGTATAATTTTGTACAAAATGAATACATCAGAAAGTTTACGACTGACTGACATAGATTGTAGTTTATACGTTCCAAATTGATCAGATAAACCTTCACGACATGCAATCATACGAGTTAATTTTCTTTGTATGGATTCGATTCAGTAATTATGAATCTCATAATTAGGAGACCAAATAGTGGATGCGTATTCCAAAATACTCAAATATTACGCCCAAGTCTTTGGTTGAAGTTGTGCTCAATGAATAATAGATGAGAATGTATGAGACGATGTATGAATATGAATGAAGCAAGAAGTGTATGCCAAGATCGAGTTGTTTGGCGGCCCGTCCTTTCTGCCTACCCTTGTGGAGAAACGTCGTGATGGTTAGTTAGTTAGTTAGGGGTCCAAGATGCGTGCCCTGTGGAATTCCCTATGTTGCAGTAAAAAGATCTGACGAGTACCCTCTTACAACTACTTTTTTCGGTTTAGTAACTCTCAAACTATGTCCATTTATGCCAAACCTTTCTAGCTTCTTAATTAGTAGCGATTGATTTAACTGGTCGAATGCTTTGTAAAAATTCGTGTAAATGGCATACACTTATATTCGGTTTTCAATGCTATCGCGGATGTATTGGGAGCATTCAAGAAGGTTTGTTGTAGTGGAACGCTGAGGGAAGAAGCCGTGTTGTTTGATGATAATATATTTACTTACGTGAGCGAATAGACAGTCATATATTATTGACTCAAATACATTTCCTACGCAGTCAAGTTTAGAGATGGGACTATAATTTTTTTTTTAATATCACTCTTACAACATTTCTTAAAGACGGGAGTTATAAAAGCTGTTTTCCATTTATCTGTAAATATTCCTAAAAAGTGATTTGTAGGCAGGGTGGTTTGGCAAGGACATCGCAGCACGTTTTGACAAAAATAGGAGGAATACCATAAGGCTTGATCCCTTATTGCCTTTCAGTTTTTTACATTGAATTAATATGGTTGAAGGTGAAATATTGATCTGAGCAAGGCTTTCGTTACAGAAATCTTCTGGAATCTGTGGTAAATAGTTATTGTTATGTAGTTTTTATACAGTTTGAAAGTGCTTAGAAAAGAGCCCACAGAAGACTTGACTTCGAGTAGTCTTTTTATCAATACATGAATTAAAAATATATACGTAGATAGTATTTTTATGACTTAGATGTCTTTTGGTATGTCGGTTGAATTGAATATTGTAATCAGATTTTTTGTTTTAGTTCTAAGCAAGTTGAATGATAAATGATCAAGTTCATTACCATATTTTTAATATTTTTTGTGAAATTTGTATTTTTCCTTTATCAAATGAATGTGATCTTGTGAGTACCAATTAGGAAAGTGTTTTCTGTTCATTTCATGCGAACATTAGAAGAGATAATCTGCTAGAGTATGCTATAAAATTGAACAACGGATTGATTCTTATTGCTCTGATTAATAAATTCTCAATCTCTATGTCTCGAAGCAAGCTATTAATTGAGGCATAGTCGTCTTTATAAAAGTTTAGTCTAGAAGTGCTTATGGTTTCTAAATTTGATGGAAAATTGATTTGAAAATTTACTTCTAGAGCAGGATGTATGAATCTTGTTTGTTTAGTGGAAATGAGGAATGACTTACTGATACGTCTTCTTTGTCCGATAAAATGAGATGCAGTATTTTGGATTGGTGATTAACTATTCCGTTAAATATTTATAGTACCTATTACGTATATCATGCTTTAATTTTGTCCAGATTAAGGAGGCTTCTTAAATTGGATGTACTCACGTCTAATTTACAAATAATCTAGAAGGAAGAAGGGTGCAAAAAATAGGCAGAGAATTGTAAAGACATTAATAAATAATGATTACATGCCCACGAAATGTAATTGTAAGGTAGATAAATATATGTTCGAATGCAATTAATATAACCGGAATATAAATATCTCGGGTATGAATTATAATATCTCGTATTTAAAACACACATCGAATCAATCACTGATAAGACATACAAAATTCTTGGATTTGTATCACGGTTAAGTAAATCATTTAAAAACCCACGTACGCTAATAATGATGTATTTTTAATTAGTCAGAAGGACGCTGGAATGTATTATTGCCTGTCTGGAATCTCAAATACATGTCATATATCAACAGTACAGAACGAATACAAAATAAATTTAAGAAGTTTCTCCGGATGTAATAAGCGGTATTGATATAAAGCAGTAGATTAATTTAGTAGTTGCATAATATAACTATGGTACATGTGGCAATGACACATAAATGTTATCTAGTTGAATTGCTGTGGGGTGGTTAAATGTATTTAACTATCTGTTTCGATAGCTCTGATAGAATCGCAATTCTGCATTGGCGAAGTTAATCTGGAGAACCAGATAAGAAAAAGGTGATAGGAAAGACTGAAGAAAAACAGGAGAATGCCACGTATGAATGTTCGTGGATATCCTCTAGCACTTAATTCACCTCATTGAAACTTCACGGTAATCCAGAATTGGCCAAATGCTCCGGTCGCGGTGTTGAACACTTTTTGTTATTCCGGCACTTTCTTCTTCCAATGACAATCGGGATCGGATCGGGTGGAGGGGGAGGTGGGTAGTTGACAATTATTCATTTAAGATGCCAAAACAATATCAATGTCACATAAATGTTATCTAGTTGAATTGCTTAAATGTATTTACATATCTGTACCTGAGAGGTCAACGGACTTATGCCCAAAAATAGTGAAAATATGTTTAAATACTCCATTTTGATCGAATTTTCATTATTCATCTAGATCATAGGTTCCCAATCTTATTTGTCTCACCGCCAACTTTTGTAATAGATTTTTCATCAGCGCCTCCCCTCATTTATTCCTACGCGCCAATACAATGAAATCTAAATACTGTGAGAGATAATAACTCCCATTTTCTCGGTCGACTCTATACCCTGACACAATCTTTTCATCACCCCTGTTCTCCGTTATGGTTGCTTTTTGCTCTTGATAAATATTTATGTGCATATTTCACATACTGTATTATGTAGTTCATTATGGTTCAGCTGACAATAGAATGAGAAACCGAGGTGTTATAACAGAAAAGGACAAAAATATTTTAAATCATCTATAAATCAATAGAATAAGTGAACAGTTTATTTTGATGCATGATTATTTTAACGATGTACCTATGACAAGTTTGAATTTACAAGGAAAATTTATTAAAAATATTTTTGTTGTCCTCGCCCCTATTCAACCCTTAACCCCCCGTTTGCCCTAATATCTGCTTCAGATTCTAAATTTCTATTAAAAATCACAATAATTTGAGTATCGCCTTGGTGAACGTCCACCATTCAGAATTGATACTATGCTTGAAATGGCTTTAGCCGTGTTTAATATTTTGTATTCTTGCTACATTTCGATTATTTTTGCTCGTTAGGCTAATCACTGGCGCAAGATATCCACTCGGAGGGGCGCCACGGTGCCCCGGGGCAGACGGGGGCACACCGCGCTGGTGCACCAGGGAGCCATGCTGGTCTACGGGGGCTACCAGGACCTCAAGGGATCCCTCAACGACCTCTGGGCCTTCTACTTTGGTAAGAAAACTACCCCTAATGCTTCTGATATTAACTGTTGTTCCTACAGGGTGGCGCAAAACTACCGTTATGGTTTGGAATGAAATGGCATAATCAATCCGTTGTTGGTAGTCTATCGGCTTTAATTCTTGCACAAGCTGAACCTTATACGGGAACATGTGCAATGTGGCCAAAATCCTCTGAACGGACCTCCGCGATAACCCCAGTTGTGCCGAACGTCTTCTTGTTGATGTTTCTGGACTGTCCTGCACACTATCCACAACACGTTGGATATTTTCTTCCGTGTGGACCGTACGTGGTCTTCCGGTACATGGAAGGTGTCTTACTGTACCATGTTGTCGAAAATTTGCAACCAGGCGGTTTATTGTTGGTGCTGAAGGTCCAGTACGCACATTAAAAAAACGACGATAAGCACGCTGCGTCAAAACAATTGACCGTTGATTTTCAAAATAAAATTCAATAATTGTTGATCGCTGTTCTGTTGTGTAGTGTTCCATTTCATCAAGTTTTCTTTACAAAATTCTGAAATAAAAAAAAATATATAAATAAATTTAAAATGTTATTAAACATTCAAACCATAACGGTAGTTTTAAGCCACCCTGTATTTTTGATAGTCCTCATCACGTTGGAATTCGTCGAGATAAAGTTCATGCTATGGTACAAAATTATAATTCAACATATATTTATCCCGCAGCATTCACAAACAATGATGGATTAATGGTTTCGAAATACATAAATAAGTATGACCAGACATCGCTGGAACACAATATATCTATGGTATTAAACATAATTCCAAGTATTGTAAAACAGTGTAACTAAATGAACAAGGTTTAATAAATCAGGAAGAAAGTAATTGATAATGCAAATAGGAATTAAATGAGAAGATCGAAATGGTGTAGATGCTGAGATAATATGTAGATTTTAAGATGGAAATTATTGTATATATACAATTCAATGTAGTTTGTTTGGTTGTCCTCGATGTTCTCGAATATTACTCTACCGGTTTTGCTGAAAATAGCACAGTTTGTTTTTATTAGTGCCGGGAAGGTTTAGAAAGTAGTTTGAATAAAATCCAATATGAAAAACTGTTGCCATAACGTTTTAAAATTAGTATGAATAATATTGAACCCGCCATGTTTTATTTAGGTTAGCCCATAGATATAACACACAAGACTAAGGTTTTTATGGCTAGAATATTTTCAAAATGAAAAACACGAGTTGGTACCTACTTAAGAACTTTTCGATTTAGATATATTTTGAAAAAATAAACGTTCGGAATGAAATAAAATATTCAAATGATTGTTTTTTTATTTGGAGATAGTTACTTTCCCTGTCAAATAAATTATAGCACCCTAATGACAAGCAAGAATTCACAACTTCATAAATTTATTAAAAAAAAGAAAATCCGAGCAAGGCTGGTAACTGTAACGGTAACTGCTAGGAATTGTTTTTTTTTTAAATAATGTTATGAAGTTGTGAATTCTTGCTTGCCATTTGGGTGTAATGCCTTGTGATGACTATTAATAGTGCCAGGGGTCTGTTTAATATTTTTATGGCAGTTTTATTGCCAGCTTTAAGCGTACGGTTTAGATGGAATGTAATTTTGAAGTAAATTATTCTGTAGTTTTTGTTCAAAAATGTTTTTCCATTGAGAGTCATTTTGTTACTAGCTGTTGTGTCACCCGTGAAAAATCACGGCATTTAACTTGACTTGACGAGATGAAAACTGAGAAAATATATTTCTACAGAATAAAAAGAAAACACGCATTTCAAATATAGAATAAAAGTAATCGTTTGGTAAAAAATATTATTGGTAGGAACTTTTTAAAATGTTCTTAAAACGATCAATTACGATTTTGAAAATGTCATTGATCCAATACACGATCACCCAACCTTCCAACTCCGAACGTTTGGGCGATCGTGTAGAGGGGTAGTTAGTGCGCGTTTGCTCGATTTCGACCGACTTGGCCTGAGCTGACCCGTGATCGTTCCGGTGGCGAACTAGTTGGCCTTACTTGCACGAACTGGCCCTCTAGTCTATACATCGGCCGAACAGTATGCGCTCGGCAGGACACTCATACGAAAGTATAGAGAAAATATTTTGTTTTACTGTTGGATAGCGCCGTTACTAAAATGCTTTATTTTAAGAGTGCCTTGCGGGCCGGACATATGCGTAACTGTATAAATACTAAGTATGCCTTAGTTGAAGACATATACAAGTATACTTGCGATTGTATAGAACAAACTAGTGCAAAATTCGACATGCTTGAAAAAATGTAAGATTTATTTAAAAAGTTAGTTACTCTTTGTACTTGTCTCAATTGGTGAGTGCACATTTCTGTAGCTTATTTATTGAACTCCATCAATAATTCTCAACAATATCAAAAATGAAATAATTAAATTTCTTGTAATTAAGACAGCAAACAAATTAAACTGACATGAGCTCGAAATAAAGACAATAATGATGATGTGATTCCAAACACGCCACTTCTCAGGTGGTTGATATTGCGTGCTCCAAAGCTTCCGAGTAAGTAGTAGTTAATTGCTTTTTATAAGAAACGTCGTCTGACTTACTACACGATATAAAAACAAAATCTTATGACGTCAAACCAACACTTCCGGGGCTTTAAGTGCATGTTTGATTCCTGCGTTTTTGGCAATTTCCCACAGAGATTTTTCTTCGTCTAATTAGTGATCACTGATTATTACAAAAACACATAAAACTCATTTCTAAACAAGTTTCCAATTAAATACTTGATAAATCACATACGTAATGAATTTCTCAGATTTCTGTAAATATATTCCAAAAGTCAAACCAAAGTTTCGCGGAATGAGGTTGCAACATGCATACGATGTAGTAGACAAATTTTAAAAATTATTCTACTTTATTTAACACAATTTTTTTTTTATAATGTTATGAAGTTGTGAATTCTTGCTTGTCGTTTCGGTGCCATAATTGATTTGACAGCGAAAGTAATGCCTTATGACGACTATTACTATCTCTTAACAAAGATACATTCATTTGAAATTTTTATTTCATTCCAAACATTTATTTTTTCATAATATATCTAAATAATAATGTTCTTTAGTAGGTAACTTCTTGTGTTTTCCATTTTGAAAATATTCTACCCAAAGAAACCTTCTTCTTTTGAATATTTAATCTGTGGCTAACCAGAGTGGTAAATCTCTGGGCTAACCTCGATACAACACGATGGTTTCAATGTTTTTCATACTTATTTAAAAACGTTATAGCAAGAGTTGTACATATTGGATTTCATTCAAACTACTCTCTAAACCTTCCCGGCACTAATAAGAACAAACTGTTCAGGGAAACCGGTAGAGTAATTTTCAGGGAAATCGACGACAGACAGACAGAAAAACATTAATTTTATATATAGATGTAGTGTTTATATATAGATGTAGTGTTTTACAAATAAGTAGATATAAAATAAATAATGTTTGATTAATGTCGTGTCATAAAGAACACATAATATAGCTGTTCTTCACCATAAAGAAACAAGCTTCTTTAGTGAGGTAATTACAGATGTATCTAGATTGTGTATCTAAATACTAACAACCTTGCACATATTAATAAAACCGCATAATACAGGGTGTACCATATTTTGTTTTACATTTTTTTTCCTCACTTCGACATCAGCGAGTAACCGGCTTACTCCCCTTTCAACACAAGTTATGATCGGTGAATATATCCTACTATAAATCATATGGTTTATAGTTTATTTTCATAAAGTACACAGAAAATCATCAACCCTTTCTGGTCCTATTTTTTGAATAGTTGCAATATGAAGAAAAAAAAAACAGAATCGATACAGAGTAATAATTCGTGTTTAAATATTATACGAATTTTTTTTTAAATTCTAGTAATTGTTGTTTTTTTGCTATTGAGAAGCTTTTAATTTTATATTTTTAGTGTTAGTTTTAACTTTTTATTAAATTAAGCTAACATTGTGTTTTAAATAAATTTTTTTTATTTAAGTCACCACCCGGTTTCGCTTATTCCAAACGAACTCTCATATCCCAAACCGTTAGGATAAAATTTAAAACTTAAGAAAAATAAATAGACTGAGCATATATATATATATGAGATAAACAAATATAATAAAAGAGGGAGACCTCGCTATATATGTTTTGATATACGAGTATGTATATGCCCACTCTACAATTTTTTTTAAATTTTACTCCGACGAAGCTTGGGATAAGCGAAACCGGTTGGTGGTGATTTAAAAAAACTGATTAAAGAATTTTATTCCCAGGTGTCTGTAATTCTGTTGAGCCAAAGTTTTTTTTTACAAAAAGGAATCGGTAACGTGTATTGTGTCTAGTGTGTCTAGACACCGTATTTCTTCCGCTAACTCCTGCACAGTCTTGCTCGACATTACGCAATGCAATTTCTAAAATAATTTATAATTACCGAATCTGGTTTATTTCTTCAAAATGATAAGTTGCATTTGTGAACAGAATCTGAGAATGACATTTATCTCCACTATAAAAAAATACTAATTAAGGAGTTGGTGGTAGGTAAAACAAGAATATTTAAGGATTGCAAAGGGTTCGATATTTTGCCACAAACGGCCTCCGTGGTCGAGGTGTAAGGCTCTCGACTACGAATCCGAAGGTCGCGGGTTCAAATCCCGGCGTGCGCAAGTAAATTTTATTTAATTAATTTGTGCTGTTTCACAATTAATTAATTTTAAAATAATGTATAGTATATTTGAGCACGTTCCAGAGTGGAAGATACTATCAGTATCGTCCTGGTGAAAGACCACCATTCAGAATTGAAATGGCTTTTAGCCGTGTTTGGTGGCCAGACCAGAATAGCCAGGTATTTCCCCACCTTCCTCTTCCCCTTCTCCTTCCCCTCTGAAATACCTTCAGCCTCATAACATTCCCGAATTGGGGATGCCACAGTTTCACTGGCTCCAGATGGTTGGGAGCAGTTCGGACTCTTGTGCCGCATTCATAAAAATAAAATAAAAAAAACCTTTGTGCAAATGGCAATTATGCAACGTTAAAAAATTCTAACTTTTAAGTTTCCACAAATGTACCCCGTACGTTATAACTGAACCCTTTCAGACACGGAGTCCTGGCACTTGCTGTCCTCAAGCACGGGCGGGGGCGTGCTACCCCCGGGGCGCCACAAGCACTCAGCGGTGATCCAGGGCAGCGCCATGTGGGTGTACGGAGGTATGCAGGACCTACACGAGAGGGCGGATTGTTGGAAGTGGGATACAGGTTGGTTCAAATGCATGCACTACATTCTCTTATACATTTTTGCGACTTTGGAAAGGGTAGGTTTTCCTTTTTCGCCGGTTCTGTGTGGCCTAATGGAGTGATACAATATCCTGAGACTGCGATGTTAATGTTTCTTCTTGTAAACGTTGTTTTTCTGTGTTTTTCTGTGTGAAATATAGTCCATTAAATGAATTGATTTTTCGCGATTTTAGAGGCACCTTTTACAATTATTTGGAGGCTAATGGTACGTAAAAAAAAAGTTTTACCCCGTCTAAAGTTAAGTAATTATTTTTTCCGTGATTTTAGAGGCAACTTTGAACATTATTTGAGGGTATATGGATTTATTTTTGGAAAATTTCATATTTTGCTATGTAAATATGATTATATAAAATAAAATTTAAAAAATAAAATATCCTTCAAAAACCATTTTTATGGTAATTATTTAAAATTTTTATGGTAATTATTTATATTTTTATGGTAATTATTTAAAATTTTTATGGTAATTATTTATATTTTTATGGTAATTATTTAAAATTTTTATGGTAATTATTTTTAATTTGAATGGTAATTATTTTTAATTATGTACGCCAAATTTGTGTTCCAGCGTAAATTGATCGTTTTTGATCTAATTTCAAATCCATCACAATGCTTATTTTAACACTTTTCATTCTTTTAATTTTATATTTCATTATATTTTCATAGTAGACGGGATAATATATATTTTTTAAATCACCGTTACCCCCCAAATAATTGCTAAAGTTCCTTTATTAATTTTAAAATACTTCTAATCCATACTAGATACTTCCTATACCCTTTTATGAAAATAAATATCATAAGGTTTAGGTTAGTATTTAGGCCTCAAATTCAAAAATAAGCTTTGTATGAAACAGGCCGCGCACCCGTTCCTCTTACGGTCATGTCATATCTGGTCTGGTCGGTCTCGATTTCCTTTGCTACTATGTGACTAATATTATTTTGAAATTATAACTTGCAGTGTCCAGCCAGTGGCTGCAGCTGAAATGCAAGTTTTCCCCCGGCCCTCGACACTCGCACGCCGCCTGCCGCCTGCCCGGGTACATGCTGCTCTTCGGAGGGGAGTGCAACGGACAGCCCTCTAATGACATCTGGAGGTTTCACTTTGGTAAGTTCCATTTTTTTTAAACTAGCAGTAGAGATGCTTTTCAATCCTCAGTTCAATTCTTAGATCTTATTCTGAAATGTATGCGAGTATATTGGATTTTCGTAACGATCCTGTTTCATTCGAGTCCCTCGTTCTTTTTTCTTTTTTAACAATTTAAAACTATGAAGCAAACCTGGGTTCATTCGGTGAGATTTGTCCAGGTGTTAGCGGCGGATGCATCTGCCCATCAACCTTGTGGCGCGCCAGATCGAGAGAGGCCAGTTGAGGGATCCTAGACATCTCCAGACGGACTCTCTCGACCCATCGATTATTAATACGTTCGTTACTCGTGGACATACTGACCTCCAGGTTCATACCCACCCCTCGTACCTTTTCGTTCCCCGAACTTTCTTCCCCTACTTGACCCCTGCACAGCATCCCCAAAGATGACATTGGCCTTGAGGGAAATTATTTTTCCACAGGATCTCCTGGGTGGAGTTATTGAAAAAAAAACAATATAACGTCTTTTCACGTATGATAAATTGTTATTACAAAGCGCCATACTTCTGTTGAAAATGGTTTTTAGAGCTGAAAATTTTATGAAAATTTTGACATGACAAGACTGAAAAAAAAGTATAAATTACATCAAGCCTATAATATTATAAGTACTGCATAACATCATTTATCAATATAATCAGTATTTCAACTGCAACTGTTGAAACGAGGAATCAATGCAAATATTTTGTCGATGATAAATACGGAAAGAGTCTATAAAGGTTGTTGAACTTGCTTTAAATAGAAAATAAATATTTTATGTTTCAGGTACGGAGTCGTGGGAAAAAATCCACGTGTCTGGAGTGAAGCCACAACCCCGCTCGGAGAGTGTGGCTATCGCCATATCGGAGCTTCAACTGCAGGGGGACCCCTGCCTCACCCCTTCACACAACGGCCAGAGGGGTCGCGGTCGGGCGAGGCACTCCTCCTACCTCCCCAACAACAAAGTATCCCCCTGTGAAAAAACCTATGTGTTCAAAGCTTCTAATCAAAACTATGTGGACGGCAGTCCCGCGCAGCTGGAGGAATCAAAGACAATCAGCTCCCCGCCAAACGCAGGCGGCAGCTTTCTCAAAGAAATCACAAAACTCTCACAAATAAACATTTCCAGACTAGGTCATAATAAGTGTAGTTACAGTGTCCTGATTAGTAATACAGATTCTACGGAGAGCTTGCTTCATCAGCAGCAGACCGCGGCCCAACAAGAAGAGGACTGGGTTGAACCTCCAACCAACAAACATTCGATGGTCAAGTCCCAGAGCGCCCACGTGATTAACAGGAGAAAGGTCATCATGAGTGGACTTATATCACCAGTCATACCCGAAATCGGCAGCTTCACCAATACCAAATCCCACTGGAGTCGCCAACAGTCTTCAATAAATGAATGGCGAAGAAAAGAAATGACAAGAGAACCCATTTCTGTGCCGAACTTCAGCGATTTGACTTTGCTTACGCCAGTTCTGACTCCTGTTGAAGCAGCTAGATTAGTATATTTGGATTCTGAAGAAGAAGAGGGATATAATAACGACGTGTTTGAGCCGACAGTAGATGATCACGACATTGTTCAAGTTCTGCCAGCACCGACACCGTGTGATTTTGCAATTGTTCATAAAAAGTTTCAACCTCAAGTAAGAGACGATAGCTATAGTTCTCATTTATCTTCCTATGCCGAAAGTCATACGTACGAAAATGTGCCAAAATGCAGCATCATCCCCAAATCAACATCCGTGCGCTTTCAAAACTACCCGGACTTGGAAGAAGCTTCCGATGAAAATATTTCGACTTCCGACTACGCCAGCATCGAAGGCGTCAACAAAATATCTTCCAACAGCACTTACAGCATGTCAACTAGGCAAAGCTTCACACCTTTAGAAGAGAACACCATCAATGAGCTGAGTCCTCTGAGCAAATCAGGAATGAAGCACTCAGACACAGCTTTCGGATTCTGCAATCCAAACTATCTCGGTCCAGATATTCAGACGATACTGTCCAATAACAAGAATCAAACTCTTCAGCAAGACACGTCCACAAATGGCGACAGTATCCAGTTCTGCAAAATGTTAAACACTCCAGATAGTGGAATAACAGATAGCAGAAGCGAAAGTCGCTCATTGTTCATGATGGATGACATGGTAGAAATGCAAGATCTTGGAAATAAAATGAAATTTGGACAGAATGAGGAATCCAAATCTCAAAATCACCAAGAAGGAAGATTTCCCCCGCGATCGCTGACAATTGAATCTCCCTGCAGTCCGTATATAACTAAAGACACAGTGATTAAATCTAGAGCCAAAAGTGCCAGTAGGGCTGAAAGGCAAAAGTCCAAGGAAATAATGGCTGAAGACGAAGTTCACGATATGACCTGCTTTACTTCCGACGTGGTGATACCACTGTATGTATTTGTTATCGGTGGTAAGGAACATGGACATGTTAACGTCTTTAAAAGACCACTGTCCATGTGGAAGTATCAGCTGTATTGACAATTTTCTTTTATTTTTTGAAATCCTCTCTGTGTTCTATGGATTTGCCAATGGTTAGATCAACTATTTGATGTGTTTAAAGATAAATAAGTGTTCTAATAATTTTCCACAAATAATCATTTTTACATTGTAGATTTACCAATAAACTAAAACCATGTCGAGCATTGTAGTGTGGTAGTGAAAATATTCCAATTTACAAACAAGAATTTTTTGATTTATAGCAAATAAATCACAAAATTCTTCTTTTATATAGGCTACTCTTAGATCAATTATGTTTTTAAAATACAGATATTCATAATTCTATTTAGAACCTCTGCTACCGCCTTTTCAAATCCAGATGGGCAAATGATTTCTTGAACTTTATGTATTGTCGATTAAAGTTATTATTAAGATACCACGTAAATCTTGAATGAATCATCTGTACATTGTGCATTATATCGAGCTTAGGAAATTCTAAGTCTGATATGAGCCGTCATATTTAGGCCTTAGGTTAGTTTGTCCTTTTCAAAAACTGTCCAATTATATTTAGTGATAAATTGTTTATCCACACTACCTTAAAGAATTTCGTATTTATGGATTATTCTATCATATTCACATCGGTTCAAGCAAAGTCTGAACGAAGAACAAAAAAATGAACTTTACTAAAAACTATTAGAAATAATGTATTCCATTTATTTTACTAGTTTATAGTAATTTACGTTTTATTAAAGTTTTCCGTGTTTTGTGTTTGTATGTTTATAATTGTTTCTGTCACCTTATTGTTCAATGGACCTTTGTTAAGTTTCTAGTTGTTGTTTGTTTTGTTTAATTTATCACACGAAGAGGAACTCAAATAAATGAGCTGACGTGGAGAAATATCTTGATTTCGCAAAATAAGACGATTGCAAAAGATCAAATATAAGATAAATTACTCGAGAAAAGCATCGATAAGTACAAATAATGTATGTCACAAGATAGATCTTTTTGTAAGCGGAACTAGATTGGCATCGGATATATACTTATTTTTTTATGGCAAGAAAATGCGGTTAAGTTTATTGATGAAATTTTGTTATTGCAATTATCGATAAAGTATGGTTTTGTCATTTTAAAATTTCTCCTGTGAAGAATCTGTTCATGAAACTATGTATAATTGTTTATTTCTTTATGTTATTTGATATTACGATAGTTCACATAATTTGAAAGTAGTATCAAAGTGTTATGTACCTTGGTATCATGAAAATTCAAAATTTTTTTTGAACATGCTGCTTATTTTGTATGCATCCATGTATAATTATGTAATAAACGAGCACGTTCTATATTTATAATTTCATCGTAACATTTCTATTAATCTTAGAACAAAATTGACGGCCTCCATAGTCGAGGGGTAAGGCTCTCGACTACGAATCCGAAGGTCGCGGGTTCAAATCCCGGCGTGCGCGAGTAATTTTTATCTAATTAATTTGTGTTGTTTCACAATTAATTCATTTAAAAATAATATATACTATATTTGCGCACGTTCCAGAGTGGAAGATACTCTCAGTATCGCCCTGGTGAAAGACCACCATTCAGAATTGAAACGTTGCTTGAAATGGCTTTTAGCCGTGTTTGGTGACCAGATCTGAATAGCCAGGTATTTCCCCACTTTTTCCCACCTTCCTCCCCCTTCTCCTTCCCCTCCCCAATACCTTCAGCCTCACAACATTCCCCAATTGGGAATGCCATAGTCTCACTGGCTCCAGACGGTTGGGAGCAGTTTGGGACTCTTGTGCGGTATTTATAAAAAAAAACAAACTTTATTGGTTTAGTTGCTTTACTCCATTTCATGTTGTTTTTATGGTAATAAAGACGATCTCGTGCATTTAAGATCTAGATTTATTATTGTAAACCAATAATACGAAAATAGCTTTCTATTCAGATATCGCTCATTCAATTATAATTATCCTAAATGTCAAACCATTAAATGTGCAGGAGAGCGACATTTATAAAAAAAACGAACGTTTAATTCTATTTTAGTTGTAATGATGATAATAATAAAGAATGTAAGAAAATCCTTGGCGATTAAGATTTTAAAGAAGCATTTAGACTACTGTTTCAAGACTATCTTATAAATTTAGGATTCTTTAGAAGCGGGAATTATTAGTGTTTGCGGTTTAGGATAAAATGATTTTTTTAATAACTAAAAAAGTATTACATATTTTCCCTTTAAGGTTATACTGAAATGTAGGAAATTACATAGAGAATCGAATGGCGCAAAAAACGGATTTCGAGAAATTGGCATTTAGGGTAGTTTAAAATTGAAGACTACATATTTATTCCTTTGTCAAAAAATTCAAAAACCCATTGCTGGCAAGTGATGAGTTATTTTTAAAGATATTAGAACAGATATCGGAATTTTTTAGTTTTGAACAATGGATTTCTGGAAACCCCTTTGTGAATAGCATTGATTTTATTCATGTATAGATTTTTCTTCTTCTCTGTGCTACATTAGTCACGGAGTAGACCGTGAACCAATTGTTTTATATGAATTATTTTATACATAATAAATAACAGTCGAACACATGTTACATTTTTATTTGTTGTGTTTTTATTCAAATTTTCATTATGTTATGTTTAATGATTTTCTGTCGTTGTTATTTTTGGTTCTATTTGAATGGTTTAATGCTTTAGTTACATTTGCTAAAAGATAAATTAGTTGTAGGACATATTCATACTCATACACCGTCTTTTAGTATTAAGGTTCTATAGTAAATCTTGTAAATAACAATATCTGTCCTATGGTCTTATGTTAAATTAGGCGTTAACTTTATTGTAATTGTGTTGATTTTTTTCTTTAGATAAATACATTTTTGTTTTTGACAATTTTCGAAACATGGCGTTTTATTTTCCTCATTATGATTATTTTCCAACAGAGATGCACGATGTGGACAAACGTTTGTGAGCAAATTTGTCATTTGTTTATGTTTATCAGATATTCACAATTTGATAGAAAACTGAAACGGACCTGGAATCGGCGTTTAATGACCTTTCAAAAAACAAAATGCCTCTGATTTGCCATTTAACGGTAATATTAAATTTGATTTTCTTTGAAAAATTCCTAGCCTTTAATAATAAATGCTTTAAAATTTTATTCAAACACCACTCGAATAGTGTTATATATTTTGAGGTCAAACGTCTTACACTTCGGTCAGTAGGGGGTCGCTTGCTAAAACCGCATGTAATGAAAACTTGGAATACTATTATCGCTTATATCTTTGCAACCGTATAACCCACGTACCTTATTTTGGTAACGTTATATAGAGGAAAGAAGCCATTACTAGATAATGTATCGCGTGTCCAAATGGCGCCAATCAGTGCTAAATTTAGGTTGGCGCGCGGCGTTTACAGAGGCGTAGCTCGGCAGTATGTTTCTTGATCCGAGCGGCCGAGCGGCAGTGGTCGCATTTTAGAGAGCTCACTCTGCCGTAGTAGTTATAATCCACCAAATTCAAAACGTTTTTTAATCGGGAGATATAAGGCTTACAAATGTGTAAATTTTTGCAGAAATGTGATGGTTGCTCGGCTATGGCGCCCTCGCGTTCGACATTTGTGATCCATAAATGACGCAAAAAAACTCGAATAGTAAGACAAACGGATGCCAATCCTCGCCTATTTCCCTCTGCAGCATGCACAAGACGTTTCATGGACTCAACTGCGGATGCGTCCCCGATAGAGCCTACCCGAATTTTTTAAATTTCTGCATTTAAGCTCTTTTTAAAAATGTTTTTTGGATTTCAC
>JAHDVE020009283.1:0-165088 GCA_022606495.2 Halesus radiatus
AGCTAAAAATATATGGGAATTAATTGAAGATGATAATAACAGTTGTTAAATTGAAGTATGATATTAACAGTTCTTAAATTGAAGTATGATATTGACAGTTCTTAAATTGAAGTATGATATTGACAGTTCTTAAATTGAAGTATGATATTGACAGTTCTTAAATTGAAGTATGATATTGACAGTTGTTAAATTGAAGTATGATATTAACAGTTCTTAAATTGGAGTATGATATTGACAGTTCTTAAATTGAAGTATGATATTAACAGTTATTAAATTGAAGTATGATATTGACAGTTATTAATTTGAAGTATGATATCGATTAAAATGAGAGCAATGAGGTAGCATTAGTTCAATTGGTTAGAGCATAGGTCCCGTATAAACCGAGAGGTCCTTGGTTCGAGTGTTAACAGATGAGACCGTCACCTTTTTATTTTCAGACTCTTCTGTTTCATTTAAAAATATATGACAATAGGGTTTATAAGCTTCAATAAGGTATTATAATAAAATTTTAAATAATTAGCTTTTTCATTAAATCTTAGATAGGTCTAGGGACTTATTTTTCTCTGATATACCCAATATCTATGGAAGCCAAACCAGCGACTGCAAAGTTATCCGTGTTAATCAGTACGTGAGCTTTACGTATAAGCGCTTCGTGGACATGTTAGACCGTATTTCATAAACAGGAAACCCATTCCGGGAAGTTTGTTTGGTGGGAATGAAAGAATTCGTTGCTTTTGTGCTTATGCATCAATCCATAAAGATACCGATATTAAAAAAAATACGGGCGAGGGTTGAACAGAGATTAACGTCAAACAAAATATATTACTGCTATTTTATTTTCAAAACGGTTAACTTATCCCACGGCGGAAATGTTTTTAACCAACCCAAATTTTTAGAGTAAAAATGTGTGGTATTTATTAGTCGTTATTTTTTTAAAGCAAAACGTTTTAAAATGCCTTCACTGGTTTTCAAACATCACTCATTTGGGACAATGTATTTAATAGAATTAACAAGATTACAGTTAAAGAATTTTTTCACTCGAAACCTTATTTTCAAAAACCGCCATTTCCCTATCTATAGGTATGGAATTTAAAAAAAAAACAAATATTTCTGTTATTGCTTGCAGTAAAAATGTATAAAATGGCGTTGTATAAACCGCCATTTTAACTGGTTGGATATAAATGAATATCAGGCTACAATGCTTTATTTATTCACGCCCTATTTTTTTTATAAAAACTGATCAAATACGGAAAAACCAAGGTAAATACAGTCAAGAATGGCATACAATTTTAATAGACTTTCAATACCCGTGGTGTCGGTATAGTGAATATAGCTTGGAATTTAATTATAGACATTTATTATTATGAAACTACAAAATGCCATTACCATGGCAACGCAGAGCTACTCTCTTCGTCTTTGAAATGTATTCTTTAAATTCAAATGTTTTCAAGTATTCGCATTCGACAGTTTGTTTTAAAGAAACAACGCGAAACATCATAATTCATTTTTTCATGTTTTTTTACAGTTTTCGGACTGTGAAATTGACATTTTATTTATTTATCCATCCAATTCCAATGAATTGGATGGATATATGTGAAATTTATTTCGACGCATAAATTCTAAATTCAAAAATTCATAAAAATTATCTTCCTTGCAAAGCGTTACATAATGAAATGTTTAAACATGAAATTATATTAGAATATTTGTAAAATAATCTCCTTTCGGAACGTACAACTAATTTCTGAACACCGGTCGGTTAAGGTAAAAAATATGCACTTGCACCATTGTGCTTTTTTAAATTACAATCATTTTCCTATGAGCCATCTTGGTGATACGATTTAAAACATTTTCAACGATCGCAGCGCCCTCATTTGTTGTCTACTATTAAATGTCAGAGTGTATTTATTACCTAATCTATGTAGCCGATTCATTAAGCAATTAATTAAACATTAGTTTATATTTTTGCCGTGATGGTACCATTTGATCACCACCTCTTCCAAGGACGTGAAGGTGGGGATTTCAAGGGTTTTTTTTCAAAACATGAGCAAAGAATGAGCACTACTAGATAGTGAAAAATAACCGTCGAAGAAGTACATACGTGAGTTGATTGGGACATTATGAATATTGACAGGTATATATATTTTACGTCGTGTAACATCGAAAACAAGTGAAGTTGTATACGTCATTCGGGGTTGTGATTTATTTTTCGAAAGTGAAAATATATCGTTTGAATGTGTCATCTAAATCACTAATATTGACAAAATCAAGTTTAGTTACAGTTCATGTGTAATCACAGAGCAAACAACTACAAAATTGTTAAAAATTACAATTTCCTCCAAATCACAATAATATAATGTGAGTTTTCTTCTAAATTCAAATGAAAATATTTTCCGATACGCAGCTCTGATACCATTATTCCCATCATAAAAATACAAAAAAACACGTTTGAATAAAATGTGTTTGGTGTGTTAAATTCCACAACCGTATTTAAAATGTTCTATTTTCGAATTAACGTGATACCTTTTCCATATTGAAATAATATATCAATGGATTGTGGTTTTTTGTGACTAAATCAAATTTAGTCAACGTACAAATTCGGTTCAATTTACGAATGACGCAAATGCTTCCAGCTCTCGGGAGAAAAAGGTTCATGATTTGCATAATATAAGTACAAGGTAAAATTGAAATTATTTTTATTAAGTATGTTATTTTATGCAAACTTCAGAATTCGCCGATTAAATTAAATCTCGGGTACAAAAAGAGAATATATTATTAATTGTTTGTGTTTAATTCGTAGAACTCCATTTAATATATTTTTTAAATTTAATGTAAATCAAATTTAACAATGTTATTAATAAGTTTTGCAAGTCTTTTTAGTTTTTATTGTTGTGCCAGCTGTTTCGGCGTTTAAGACCATTTTCAAACTATGGTTAATCCACATTGTGACGACTTATTCATATGATTTTATTTACTCTCACCCCTTTCCAATTTGAACGGGTTTTTTTTAAATAATGATTTATTATCGGTAAAACCGATTTAGTTAAAATACAATTAAAATTCTGAATTCTGTGAGGTTTTCACAATTATAATGTGTTTCCTCGTATTTAACTGACAATGTTTTCTTAACTGATTTAAATGTGTTGTATTGTTTTGATAATGTGAACATACTGAGAAGCGGTGAATATATAATTTTCCTTACTTTATTCATTAATGTTATATTAGAATCGATAATAAATCATTATTTTTTTAAAAACCCGTCCAAATTGGTAAGGGGTGGGAGTAAATAAAATCATACAAATAAGTCGTCACAATGTGGATTAACTACAGTTTGAAAATGGCCTTAAATGCCGAAACAGCTGTCACGATAATAAAAACTAAAAATACTTACGGAACTTAATAATAACATTATTAAATTTGATTTACATTAAATTAAAAAGAAGAAAAAAAAAACAGAATAATTAATAATTTTGGAAAACGTTTTTTGTTTTATTATATTAGTTAATTGAAAATATGGAGTAAACAATCTGGTTATTTTTAAAATCGTTCGATTTCGACCCACATTCTCCCACATCTCGCTCTTTGATAAAGTCTATTATGGCATGAACCGCGATTGTGTAACCAATTACAATTTCGAATTATTCGAATACAATCGACTTTTTCTGACGTTTCGAACTTCACTGAGGTAGACAATTGCATGGACCTCCAGCAATCGAGTTTAATTTACACGAACTGCTTTAAACCAATACAACCTAAGTCTCAATCCCGGGACACTAAAACAAATTAGATTCTTAACTTTTATGAGATACTCCAAAAAACTGTTTTTGAAATTTATTTCTTTATAAAATAATCTTAAACGTTTTGTTAAATTTAAAATAAACTTTAAAACACATGAATTTTTATGAGGTTCTTATATAAGCAAGGGGCTGATTTGATTCAGTGTCTCAGAATTGAAATTTATATAAGTGGTTTTTATTTAAGTAGGTACGCTGTATACTCGTATATATATATTTTTAAATAGAACTAATGCCCGCATGAATAATTTGAAAACAATTTCATGTCTGTCCGTGAACTTTGGGGACAAGCGATAAAGGACCTACCTATAATATATCTATCACACCGAAGTACCTACAATAGACATTTTTATAACTGGCATTATAACAAATGTATGAGTTGAGTAAAATTTTAAAATAAAATAACGTTTTCCAAATCCGGCGGATGTTTTCCTAGATATGTTTATTTGCTTTTTAAATCCATTTACAGAATGTGTTTTATTGTAATTATGTTTTAAAAAATCGAATTATTTTTATACCGCAGTTAAGGTGAAAAAATAAAACCTTCACTGTGGTTAGGTTAGGTTCATAAGTGTGTGGAATAAAGCGATTACGAGTACTCGTTTGAGTTCATGATAACCTGAACGGTAGTTAAGTTAGTTAAGGTTAAGTTAGGTTAGGTTATTTAAGGTTAGGTAAGGTTGGATTGGGTTGGGAATTTAAGTTTAGAAATAATGTTTTTTTTTTAATTTGTAATGGAGGTAATTAACAGTACCTACACGACACATGTTTTTGTACACTACACTTCATTATCATTTTTCTTTACACTACCTAAGATTTAAAATGAAAAAATAATAAACAAAATAAATTCAAGTACTCAATTTGCATGCATTAAATTTTAAATTAACATTTGTGAATAATAATATAATTTCATTACCTCCGTTGGGTTCAACGGGCAAAATGCAAATATTTTTTAATTAATTAATTATTCACGCCAAATGGATTTTTAAGTGAAATATTTACAGTGAGTATAACAGGATAATGCCCATTGCAAACCAGCACATATATTGGTACAATAAACCTTAATTAACAAAATACTAATACTATGAGGAATGTGATATTTTAGTATTAATACCGTAAATGGCATTTTATACAAAGTATAGCGTATAATTCGGTTAATTTGGTTTGGGCATCTAGTGCGAATGAACGAAGAGAGGAGTGTAAGGAGAATATATGACGCGAATGTGAATGGAAGAAGAATCCGGGGACGTCCGAGGAAGACATGTCACGATCAAGTGAATCAAATACTTGAGTCGGGCCATGTCACAATTCGGAATAACAAAAGAGAATGTATGAGACGTTGTATAAATGTGAATGAAGCAAGAAGTGTATTCCAAGATCGGGTTGTTTGGCGGTCCGTCCTCTCTGCCTATCCCTGCGGCGAAGCGGCATGACGGTTAGTTAATTAGTTAGTTATAGCATATAAAATCAAGTATATACACATTTGCATACAATTTATGTGTGGTACAAACCAAAAATCAGTTAAATATACTCTTAACAAATACATTTTATTTCAGATACAAGAATAATAATAAATTTAAATTTACTTATTAACATGGAGTTTTGAAATCAACAGCCTTTTGAAACTCTCTAAATTATCAGCACCAAATATATCGCCATGTTCGCAGTGTTTATTCGCAAGTCGATGAGTTCTAGGAATTATTGAATAAATGCAGTGATTTATTTATGACATTTAAAGTTATATTTGTTTCGGGTTTTCCTGGTAAGCTGTATTAATTTAAATAAGCTCCAACAATTAATTCAGTGCTGTCAATTAGAGATTTTTTTTTTTTATAAAAATAATAAGTTGGTTAAATCTCTCATATCTGATAGTTTTAGAAGTTTAGTTTCAGTGCGTAAGTTGTTTTAGTTTTTTTTATATTTGGTTAGAATTTTAATTTTGAAATTATTGATGATATTATTTTGTACCTTTTCTGAAGATTGAGAATGAACTTTTTGATTTGGTGATCATACGTTTGAATTATATTCTAATTTGCTTCGTACCAATGAGTAATACAAATATTTTAGCATTGACACACTTTTAGACATTACCCCGACCCTTAAAATGAAAACTCACCCCATGACTTGTTTTATCATTATTGTGAAAGATATGCTGCAAAATCTCATGGAATAGGACGCCGAAATTACGAATCTGCGGTATTCGAAGAAGATTAACACCATTCCAAAAAATTAACCACGAGAAATTCAGAGAATTTTTTCCTACCTAGAAACTAATAATCTGGCATTTACCAATATTGAGTTGCAAATGATTATCAGAACACCACACATATAGTTTGTTAGGGTTCGTCTGTAAAATAGCGCTATCATTACTATCTCTGATTGTTTCATAGATCTTAAGATCTTTGGCAAATAACAGAACTTTGTTAAAAATATTACTACGTCATTGATAAATAAACAAAATAATATTGATCCCAAATGAGATCCATGGGGTACTCCGCTCGATGCCGCAAATTCAGAAGTGAATGAATCAACCTTGGCAGCTAATTACCTTCCCAATAGATAATTTGGCGTCTAGTCTAATTTATTTTCGCAAAGCTCCATAGCGAGATAAAAAAGAATTGTGTTGACTTATAGTTTCCGCAAAAAAAATCTGTATATATTTCAAGACATCTGATATTTGAATTGGACAGGTTTATCGGTTAAAAAAGGGTTATTTTTATTTATAGTATTATATAATACCTATGTTTAGAATTTTCTTTATTCATTACATACTTATTAGTATTACCATCATGTATTTATAATTCATTTATCATCTTTGGTTTGTTTTTCTTTATAAGGTTGAACGTGTGTATTTTTCCGCTTTATTCTTAGAGTTTTTTTTTAATTTAATATTAGCATGATTTGATTTGACTTCTTTCTATATAACATGTACATTGTACTTATATAATAGCGTAGATAGACAGTTAAAAAAATTGATAAGTTGTCACGTCAAAGTATAAATTACATGTGATTATTTATGTTTCTAGTTAATTTTTGCATTTTAAGTCTAATAATGGCGTGTCGTGTTTTTTTCCAAAAAAATGTCCTTATCACGTAATGTCCCTTTTTCCATGGGTAAAGTTTTCATATTTAGTTCATGGTTTTTTAATGGAACTACTACTTTAATTATTAAAATGAATTTCAATTTTATCATCGGCCAAAATTGATGCAACCTTACAATATTTTTTTCCGGCATCTTATGGCAAACTACCGTAACTTTTGAGTGAGGTAGAGCGGCAATATTGAAAAATACGACTTTATTGATGTTGTAGCTAAGAACGTTATTTAATTTTTAAAAATATATGAGATTTTCAGGATTGTTTTAGTTAGACGGGTCAGTGCCCCATCTAACTGAAAAATCTTCACAAAAAAAATATATTTTTGAAAAAAAAAAATTTCGACTTCAACAACATCAATAACGTCGTATTATTCAATCTAAGCACTTTAACTCACTCAAACTACCATACTTTTTTGACATATCCCATTTTGCGTCATTGTCAAGTATGAAACTTACAATAGGTTATTTCCTATTCATAACTGTTTGTCGTCCCAATATAAATATTGACTGAGGCTTTTTGTTATTACTTTTTCTTTGACACCGATTGAATTATTGTCTAACACAATATGAACACTTTTTTAAATGCTTGCTCTAATCTCTCTTTCACCTGTTATTTAAACATTTGGCTTCACTTCCTGTCATCATTTTTGGGAATTTAACCTCAATATTGCTTTATAAAGATATAAAATATCTTAATACTATAAAATAATATTAATTGAAAAAAATGTAAAACACGAAAGGGCAATAAATGTTTGTTATCCAAAAAAATTGTAACACAAAATGCAAAGTTGTACAATAGTACCAAAACAATCATGTCGGTACTACGTGCTAGCTTTTTAAAGGTTTTGATCTTTTTTTTGAATGATTTTTGAGATTCGCTTTGATTTCCGTACTTTATTGTAGTTCCTGCAGTAGTTTATTCCACGCGTTAGGGTCGAAAAGCGAGAACTCCCAACTTAGTATCCAAAATACTTTGTTTTGACCACGAAATCCATTTAAACTGTTCACCGATTTGGCGAGATTCCTTCCCTCGGTTCTCTGCCTAAATTTGGTGGTTAATTAATAGAAGGCTAAAACGTAACGGCCTTCAACTAAGACTTTTTTTAAATTCCAATCTAAATGGGAAGATATTTTGACATCAACGCATTCTCAAAGTTCCTATTGAAAATAGAACTAATCTAAAAAAAGTCAATCTTGTCTAGGTACAGTCTCTAATAAATTCTAGAAAATTAATAAAACGAAATGAAAATAAAAATTGTATTGAAAAATGAGAAAAAAGTGTGAATATTAAATTTCCTTAGAAAATTATGTTAAAAATCATCTTTAAGGAAGTAGGTACCACTCATTTTTTAACGCAATTTGATATTGATGTAAAAAATATTCACTTGGACGATAGTGTTTTTTAAAGTTTTATTATTTTCCCTTTTAACTATCTTGGTATTGCCATTAAAAATCATTTAAGCTATCATAGCGCCCCCCATTTCGACTACATTTTGTTGACATGGAAAAGAAAATTTTAAACATTTTCGCCCCTATTTCAAGGTTTTAGGAAGATTCACCGCGGGGAAAGTTCACCGCACGCAATGGATAAAATAAAATGTCCGAATGGTGCTAAAGGCTGTTTGTATTAGGGTAATGGGCATAATGAAACCAATTTAAAACTTTATTCCACTTTTTTATTTTATCAGACCGGACCTGTTTTGAGCAACCACGTCCATCTTCAGACTGGTATATATTCTCGTGATGCTCATTTATCTTAATATATGAGGATATACCATCAGACTATTATTATACACAATAAATTATTACTACAGAACTGTTATCAAATTTAATGTATTTCCTTTTAATACTTGGTTCTTATTTGTATTAAATTAGGTCTGTAAAAAAGCACACTGACAAATAATGAAAAATTTTCGCCGCGGTGAATTTTACCGGATACCCCTATTCGGTAGATAAATCGAAGCAAGGACTCGAAAAAAAAAACAATTCTATAGCCATCGGCGCAATAACAATGATTGATTTCGACTTATATAGAAATAGATTTAATATCATGGTAACGTTCAGAATAAAATAAAGATAAAGGAAATCCTAGTAATCTTATCATATTGCTACACTTTATACCGTTAATAGATATCATTTTCACGTGGAAGAAAATATTTTTTTGGACTTTCCATTTTACTGGTATGGCGAGAAAGATCCATAATCAATAATAAAATATATCAAAGATATATGAAGAAAAGAAACGCTTGAAAAGGGTATATATTATTTATCTTCAGAAATTTTCAAATGAGTAAAGTATGTTGCCTGTTGTATACTGATGATGCGGTACTGACTGCTAACAGTATGGAAGATCTACAGTCCCTCGTATCTAGGATGAACGAAGTATGTATGAAGAATGAGCTAATGATGAATGTAAATAAGTCTAAAGTCAAAAGAGAAGTGTTTGAAAGAGAGAATACGAAAACAGTGTGCAATATAGTGATGAATGGTGAATACTTAGAGTAGGTCGATGAGTTTGTATATTTGGGAAGTATGTTTACGAGAGATGGAAAGACTGATATGGATATGAAAGAATGGTAAATGCAGGAAATTCCGTTAACGGAGGACTGAACGCAGTTGGCGCTAACAAAAATTATCTAAAGAAGTTAGCAGTTCACAATGGAGTACTGATACCAACCCTGGTGTATGGCAGTGAGGCATGGAACTAACAGAGAAAGGGTCAAAGTAGAATGATTGTTGTAAAAATGAGATCTCTGAGGCGAATGTTTGGTAAAACTATGTATGATCGTGTGAAAAATTTTAAGTTTCACAAACAATGCAAGGCTGATGTACGCGTAATTAGTAATATTAAGAAAGGGACTCTTGGATGGTTTGGGCATGTAGAGCAAATGAACGAAGAAAGGAGTGTAAGGAGAATATATGACGGGAATATATGAATGGAAGAAGAAGTCGCGGACACCCTAGGAAGACGTTGCACTACCAAGTGAATCAAATACTTGAGTCGGGCCGTGTCAGAAGGCAGAATAACAGAAGAGAACGTATGAGACGATATATGAATTTGATTGACGCAAAATGTGTATGCCAAGATCGAGTTTTTTGGCGGTCCGTCCTCTCTGCCCAGCCCTGCGGCGAAATGGCGTGATGGTTAGTTAGTTAGTTACTTAGTTAGCAAAGGAGAAATGCTTCATCTTTGAGAAATGCTTATGACTCTATGTATGATATTTCATTTTTAATCCAATGTTTTCACTCGCCAGTCACGCTGACAATTTCATATAATTTTTCAAAGCAATTTTTATTAATGGTTCGTGTTATTTGTTAAAATATGGCGTCATGAACTTAATCCTGTTTGAGCGCCGACAAAGTTCTTTCAGCTTGGGTACATTCATTTGTCAAATTCCTGCGAAATACGTTTTCGTCGAGTGTTTACCGTTTAATCGGAAACATACACAAATTCAATGTCATTTGAAATCAATTTTTGTTTACCCCGCAAAGCAAGATATTCAATAAACGAAGTAGTGATAAATAAAAATTCGAATTTTCTTTTTACCCCTACTTCTAGAAATGTCTATTTTCGTGTTTACTTTGTCAAGGAAACTCACTGCACACACATACAAAAAGATAATTTATCATGGTAAGTCTTGTGGTAGGAATGACAGTGCCCAGATAAAGTGTTGCAGACCAGTGGCGCCACTACAAACTGGTTGGGGTCCTTTGCTTTACTAGGAAATGTATCATTTGGCTGTTTGCTGTTGGCTGTTCCGGTAATCTTTTTATTAAATTTTTACTGTCAATATTACGTATACATATTTTTTAATGAAGTCAATGGAAATTAAAGGAAAATAAATAATACTTGAGATTATATTTCATATGAGATTCACGGACACTGGCTGAATAACCCCAATCTAATAAGATTGCAAAACAATGATAAATCTAGAAACAAAGTATTCTTTACGTACCGGGTAATAATTTCAAATTAAATTGGTAATCAATTCAAATAGCATATTAAAAAAAAAACATGTAGGCAATTAATATATGAATAAATCAACAAGTTTATAATGTCCTATATTAGGGCACCTGGTGATATGACCACCTTATGATTATTAAATAAATAAACCATTTTTTCTACTAGTAGGTACCTAATAATATTGTTATTTTTATCAATTTATAATAAAAGTTATACATTCAGAATCGAGGTATGAGCCGTGAAATTTTGAAAGGTTATAACGTTTTTTTGGTTCCTAACTTTTCTTCGGGTTTATGGGAGCTTAATATATTCGTAACTTCTCTCAGTGTTGACACGAAATACGTAAATAATAAGCTTTAGGTACATTCTTTATCATTATTACAATATTCTGTGAGCGGAGAAATATTACAGAGTTATAAAATAAGTATTTCCCAACATTTATATACAAAGACACAAATAATGTTATATTAATGGGATTAATTGATAGAGTTGTTCCATACTTGTTACGCCAGCTTGGGCCGTGTTATAGCAAGTAGCCCATTTCGTTTAGTCGAAATATAAAATAAAATAATCTATTTTGTGAATATAATAACATATGTGTTTTACATATTATTTAATATTTAAAAAAAAATATGATTTAAAGAGTACAGTCAAAGTAAAAATATACATACTCTAAACAACGCAGGAATTTAAGATGCTTAGTTGTTTTTACGTAGTTACGGTATTTTAGACAGGTGTATCGTTTACAATTAATTATAGATGACATTTAATAAATACCTACCTCTCATTTGAATAATTTTAAATACCTACCGTGTTTGATTAAAGAAGAAGGGCACTTGAGCAGTGATTTAAGTGGGAGCTAATGAATACGTATTTATCTTTTAGCGGAAATTATTTAATACGTTAAACATTAAAAACATGTTTTTTTTATTGTCAATCGTTTTCATCTAAAAAAATATTAGAAGTAGAATGATTTTCTTATTTAAAGTTATATTTACCAAACATGTAATAAGGAGGTTGTTATCTTCCAACTAAAGATTTTAACAAAAACACGTGTACGTGTAGATAGATAACTACTTATTTTATCAGAGTAACTCGAATAAAGGCGTAAATATCAGCCACACAGAAAACGTGCAGGTATCACAATATTTTTACTGTTTCGTATTAGTTTTACTGAGAACTCTTCTCGAACTCGAGAACTCGAGAAGGTCGTCAGTACTCATTAATAGAACCTTTATTCCTGTCAAGCCCTGGTTTCATAAATACACTTGCATTCCAAAAAAAATTATTTCCTCCATAACTCGAATGAGACTTAATCACACTTCTTGTCTTAGTCATCTCGCCAGATTCCACATAGTCAGCTCGCCTTACGCCTTAATTTCTTCGAGTGCCCTATCAATGACCAATTTCCATACTTTATGAACGAATTGGTAAAACTTAAAATTGAACTCCCTACCATTATTCC
Source organism: Halesus radiatus (assembly GCA_022606495.2). Lineage (NCBI taxonomy): Eukaryota > Metazoa > Arthropoda > Insecta > Trichoptera > Limnephilidae > Halesus > Halesus radiatus. The sequence continues at coordinate 12,318 of JAHDVE020009283.1, forward strand.
CTGCCTTCTAAGTCTCAACTCCCCCCAAATTAACTATTTTTTAGCATATTTATAAAAGTGGCATTAAAATTTAAGTCATTGGGGATTAAAAACACGTACATTTACACTGTAACTTATTTGCTTCAATTTTATTTGCCCAAATAGTATATCCTGTTCAAAAGTAACTAATTCTAAGAACAATCTGTACTATTAAAATCTAACTGATTAAACATGGCCAAGATCCCCCTTAATGGGTGAAAGCCAGAAAAAAAAAAACAAAAAAAAAATCTTTTTTGTGATTTCAAAAGCTTTTTAAAATATCAAATCATGCCTTCGAAATTCACAAGATGTTTGTGTTTTCTTTCAATAATTGTGTGTAAATATTTAAAATCTCATTTTTGGAGAATGGCTTCCAAGAATTAAATCACATTGTTTACTTAATAGAGTGGGTGAATCATTATTATGAAGAAGCTTAGATTCAAAAGGGTTTTAAAACTCAGAATTTTGTTTAAAAAGAGGTAAATACTCGTATATCAAATATTATAGTGGCTATAGATTTTTTTCTCCTCTTTTGCGCCCGGTCGTTCCAATAATATTCAAATGCGTATTTTGCGCCTGTCATTCCAGTAATATTCAAATGTATATTTGGTAGTTATTTACTTATTTTGTCGTATACTTAATTCAAATCAAATTATTAAATAAATTCAATTTTATTACCAAAAAAATAAAATAATAGTTTTATATAATATGGATTTTTCATTAGTATTCCGTTTATAATAACTATTTGCATTAGGCTGTTAATTTAATTTATTTTGTTCACATTGTTTGACGATTATTAATATTGTTTTAATAAATAATAACATAAGGAAGCGTTAAGCTATAAAAAACAAAAATAAATTAAAATGGTATTTTAAAGTTTACTTTGCCCTAACGATGTGACGATAGTAACGAAACTAGTCGGCATGGTATAATAATACATTTTTTAAATGTGTTAAAAGTAATCAAAAGTAAGTTTTTTTTTTCTTTTTTTTTTAAATTGATTGTTAAACATATTATGAAAATTCCGTAAATAAAGGTTTACTACATTAAAAAAAATCAGATAGGCTGTATCGGGGACGCAGCCATAGTGGGGTACGTGAAGCGTCTTTTGGGTACTGCAACGAGTGTGTGGGCATTGGAGCCCTCTGCCTGAGTCTCTCCACACCATTTTTGGACCCCACATGTCGGACGCAGGGGCGCCATAGCTTCGCAACTGTCAAATTTCTCCAACACTTGTAAGCCTGAGGAGTACCGGTTTTGAGTTCAATGGATTAAAATAACTTTTGCAAAGTGAGCTCTTTCAAATGGGACTACTCTCTCTCGAATCGACAAATTTTCTGCCGAGCTACACCTGTATGAACGCCCCGCGCAAGGCTAAAAAAATCATAAATTTAGGTCCGTGGGTAGTACACGATTACAAAGATATACGATATATTATAAAGGTAACGCGTTTTCGTGACATGTGGTTTTAGCAAACGACCCCCTACTAACCAAAGTGAAAACCGTTTCATGTTAAAATATAACTAATTATGGATCTCACGTTTAAATTGCCAGGGTTCTCCCACTAGGTGAAATTTCGACATAATTAAACCAGGTAGAGTTACAGTCGCTATGCGTGCATAATAGTTTAATTTATTTTTTTGGGGTATCAACAGTTTTCATTAAAAAAAAATGTTAAATTTCCGAGTGACAAAAATTTGACTATTTTCGAGTTTCCCCTTGGAAATGTGAATGTAGTGATTTAAAGAAAATAGAAATAAAAAGCTACTTAACAAGTTGTCAGATGTACGAGGATGTGTGGGATCATTCTAGTTGAATTCTTCTTCTTCTTCTTCGTATGGTGGAGGAGAGTTGGTGGTGGTCATAGTGGGATGCTGAGGTTATGACATCAGTCGATGACATCGGAAGTCACCTGGTTCAGCACATATGTGCCATAGTGAAACTGATGAAGGGGAAATTCTTCTACGATGTGTTCTGTTGTTTAAATATGTCCACATTCACAAAGTTTTGAATCCTTTAGGCCCCATTTATGTATCATATAAGCACAATGGCTGTGACTGCACCGGATGCGGTTTAATGAGGTCCATGTCTCCCGACGGAGAAAGAACACTAGCAATTTAATAATACGGTCTGCAACAAGGTGCTTGTTTTTCACGTCTGAGGTCTGCCACTGAGTTCGCCACAACTCTTCAGGAGAATATCGTGATAGAAGCAGTCTTTCACCTTCACTCCTAAAAGGTTTCTTGGACGTCAGGCGGCTGGCCGGGAGGTTTGCAGGATCATTTTGAAGTGGAATATTACTATTCATTGCCTTTTTGAATTCCCTGAGGGTTGCTGTCTTTCGTCTTACAGTGGGTGGTGCGATGTTCGAGAGGACAGGGAGCCATTGTAGTGGGGTGGAGGGAAGTGTTCCACTCACCGTGCGCATAACAGTCTTTAGTTGAACGTCGATCTTATCTGTGTTTTGCACTTCTAGCCCACACTGGAGCACAATATTCCGCTACCAAAAGTAGACCGAGGCAGTCGTAGTTGTTCGTAGGGTGTTTGCGTCGCAACCCTAGCTAGTTTTCTTATAATATTTATGCGAGTCTTAGTCTTCTTGCTAACATTTTCCAGGTGAGATCTATTCTAGTTGAAGTGAAATATATATTTGATATGATAGTATGAGATGAGTATCTAAAGTGACAAAGGATGGAAAGATCGCCGGTGTGACTCCCATTACCTCCATGATGATGACATATAAGTGGAAACTATGACCTTTTTTCACTATTAGGAAAACTAATTCCGACCAAGATGATATACATCATTTACAGATTGGAGTTTTAGCTTTCAGTAAATAACATAATTTGATAAATTTTATTAATTATTGTATTTTTAATTAGTTTTTCATCGAAACCCCGAAAACAGTCCCATTTTCGAAATATAAAATAAAATAGTTGAAATTTATATTTAAAAATGTGTGTACCGTATTAAGTGACTTCCTCACAAGCGGGCGGCCCAATACTAAAAAAAGCCATGGCGTCGAAAGGCTTAACCGTCCGGTCATCCTTTCCTAAAGTTGATAGGCTTGACTTTAGGAAAGGACGACCGGATGGTCGAACCTTTCGACGCCATGACTTTTATTGACATGAATATTGGGTCACCCGCTCATGTGGAAGGACTATTATGTTACCAAAAAAAAAAACAAATTGCAGGCAACACTTTCTTCAAGATGGTATTTCATTCTCAAGATGTCCACCAGATGTCGCTGAAAGTAGATGATGCTTAGAATAATAATATACCGAGATATATATATATCTAAGAGATGATGCCTACGCGCAACATTTGGAGGTCAGCTGTGATTATTGTTTGTACGCGCTCTTGGTTAGTGTTCCTTCAAATAATGCGGTTGTGCTGTGTTTTCGTCACTGATTTTAATTAAAAATTGTAATTTGTTTACAGTTTTATGAAATACATCGAAAACGCCTTCTTCTCCGCCTGCAATTCGTCATTTTATTACGAAACGGCTGAACCACAATGGAATAATGCCAGAATTGTAAAGCCCTCATGTTGTTAGTACTCTGATACTCCCAGCGAATCCGATATAGGGCAGACGGGAAGGGCTTTCTCAACTAGATACGACGTTATAAAAATAAAAGAACTTCTTCAAAATTTGCAGAACATCTCTTAGCGAATAATCACGTCCCGCTTGACAACAATGAGCCTAAACCCTTACATATAGAAAGAAAGGGTCTTAGATTGAATTTACTTGAACAATTAGAAATTAATAAACGAACGAATGATCCTAATATGGCATTAATTAATAAATTAAGAAAAATTATATATTCACCAGTTCTCAGTATGTTCACATTATCAAAACAATATAAAACATTAGAATAAATCAATTAAGGAAACGTTATAATTTAAATACGGGCAAACACATTATGTATGTAAAAACCTCACAGAATAGAAAATCTTAATTATTTTCTCACTAAATCGGTTTTATCGATAATAAATCATTATTTTCAAAAATCCGTCCAAATTAGAATTGGGTGGAGTGAATAAAATCATTAATAAATAAGTCGTCACAATGTGGATTACCCAAGTTTGAAAATTGTAATAAATAAAATCTTCTCATCCGTATTTACTAAACCTTCAATTTTAAAAAATATATCATTCAGTTTGGATGGGTATTTTGGCCTCAAATCCAAAATTAAGTTTTGTATGAAACAGACCGCGCAGCCGTTCCCCTTAAGCCATGGATGCATTGTATTTCAGCGGTAAAAGCTCCTTACCAAGATCTGGGCTTCCTAAAGTCGATGAAGGCATATGAAAATGTTGATGAAATCATCTCAAAGGAACCAAAGGAGTTTAGCCAGTATTTATGGTATATAGCTGACGAAAAATCTGTCTGATCACTATTTGATAAGGAGGTTGATTAAGTAACAAAAGCAAAAATATTTCGAGTTTTGGGAATCGATACATTCCGTCAAATGTAGAACTTAATTGCTCATTGTATGATGAGTTTAATAATAAGTGAGAAGTTATTAATATTTACATATCTTTACCTTTTATAAACACATGATTTTTCAATCAGAAATTTGCAAAAACGCATATATGATTCTCAGTTTCATACGTTAGCCGGTCAATAAATGTCACCCGTGGGTCTAGGGGGGCGGAGGCCCGCGGAGGGGTGCAAAGCGCCCATTATTTTTCTTTGTCCTCAATTCGGCACGTGTTAAGATTACTCTAGAAATCTAATATTTCTTTAAGAAGTGTGAAGAATTAAATATTTTTAGAAAATTAGAGGGTATGTAGTTAATTAACCAAGTAAGTCTTCCCAGGGAAATTGGCATTTGAAAATAAGTTTTACACCTGGAAAGAATCAGAATCTTGTGTTGGCAGCCTTGCTTGAAATAATTGGGGACATAAATTCTTATTTCAGCCAGGATCTCGGGTATTTTTAAAAAATTTATATTGATAAAATATAACATATACAGGATTGATCGATGTGTGTCTTACTGGGAAATTCCTCTATCGAGACAGTATTAAGAACGCATTTTCCGTTCAGGTCATCAGTCATGCCATAGTCAGTACTGCTATATCCCTCCTTGAACTAAAGGCTGCAGATACCCAGCATTCCCAAGATAAATGCTGTTGGAAAAGCCATCAGTAATAACCAAACTCTCATGTAGAGGAATCGTAATATTAGTACTTAAATGGCCCCCATCCCCGAAAATGTTTGCATGCACAACGCAAAGCAAACTGTCGACGGAGGGATTTATAGGAAATACGAGACTCCCCCTGGCTACGTATAATATGGTTGGTATAAGACAAGGATCTCGTAGGATTATAATATTCTGGATATTCTTTGATGTTTTCGAAGGGAAACATTTCAAATGTTCAGCTTTGTTTGCTTTCTCCCCATTACATACAATAACATTACAATCTTTTGTTGTCTGATTATGTTTTTTTGTGTTTCGTTTATGGATCTCAACAATATGTTTTTTGATAATATTCAATTAATCGAGCTTTATAAATTGTTATTATTAAGCTCTGTTCGTTTGCGTAATTATTTTGCGTGATAGTTGTTTCAACATTGGAAGCCATTATACGGCAATTTGAAGGTACATATTTGCTGTATTAATCTGTTTTTACGTATAAAAGGCTAAAATAACTACAGCCAAAGAGCAGAAATGATAAACTTAAAAAACTTAAGGTTTACCTTTCAATCCATAAATTAGATATTCGTCGTGACATATTACCAACATATATTTGAGATTTAAAGATTAACAAGTTGTAGAAGTGGGACTATTCTAGGTAGGTAGGACAACTAGAATCCAAATACCTTCGCATAGTGTCTCTGGTTTGGGTAAAAGAAGCAGAGACAGCCCACATATGAGATGGGGTAAGAATAATTAGTCAAAAATCGTCCAAATTGAAGATTTTTGTGGGAGGCATGTGTCGAAATCTAAACGTCAGAACGCCAATGAAGATGTAGACGTAGTTACTACACGGCATCGTCCTTTTTTAACACCTTTTTTTAATCTTGTCTAATTTTTTAACCGAAATGGATGTTTCAAAAATCAATTAATCTTTTGGAATTAAACTTGGCGACTTGATGATAGTTGTACTGACCTAGAAAATTCAGACAGAAAGAGCTGCACTATTTTTACTACACGTTTGAGACAGTTTTCCGCTCCGGAAAATAGATTTTTGCTTTGCATTCCAAAAAATACCCAATTTTGTTTTACTCATGACATCAACAAGAATGAGAATAATAACAGCAGTAGTTTTCAAGTAATAACAATTAAATAGAAAACATATTTTTTTGTTATTGAAAAAAAAATTTGAGGATACAATAAAAACATCGTTTCTGTGTACTTTTAATATAATAATAATAATAAAGTAATAATTCTTCTCAGCGAAACACATCTTATTGAAAAAATCAGACTCGGAGTGCCAGGATTCGCCGGAACGACAGGGTACCGCCTGGGGATAGGAGAACACATCCTAACACGCCAAGGACTCCAAATAACCAGATTACCAATACCTGTACAAGAAAACATGAAAGCTACTGCTGTCAGAATGGAGATAAACCATCAATTGATCACAATAATATCAGCATACCGCTCGGCAAACTCAGCCAATATCACAAGAGGAGATCTCAACAAGTTACTTTCTCTAGGTGCAAGAGTACTCGTAAGAGGTGATTTAAACTCCAAGCATCGACATTGGAATAACTTCAGAACCAATAGAAACAGAAACATACTTTTTAAACATCTATAAAATCACGACTACGCAGTGCTCGCACCATACAAGCCGACTTTCTAAAATGCGAGAAGTAAACATCCAAGCACTCTCGATATTGCGCTGACAAAAACGTAACATCTATATCTTCCCTGATAACACTAGATAAACCTTCATCAGACAATCTTTCGGTGAGCTTCTCAATCGGCGGAAACATCACGACAATAACTAAGACTCAACTTCATTTCCAAAAAGCCGACTGGAAAGGGTTCAAGGAAAGGATCAATGAGCAAATATACCTAACAACTAAAACTCTTACTATGCCAGCATATATTGACGAAGCTGTCATAAATCACTGACGAAATCATCCAAAGATCCCGCGATAATTGCATCCCTGAGAAGAAAATACAACCCTTCACTGTGAAGCTCACGCCGCACATAAAGTTTCTGATCGCCGAAAAAAACAGACTCCGCCGAATCAACCTAAACGCCCGCGAGAGGTGCTTCAAAACAGCAATCTACGCTCTGGGCAGAGAAATCAGGGAAGAGATTAAGTTAAAAAAATACTCTGTGGTCAAAAAAAAAACATCTCTTAGTACACAGGATAACTTAATCTGGAAAATCCCAAAAGCATTGCGCTACCAAAATAACTGCATCCCGCCCCTAAAACAGCCCAACTCGACGGTCCTGGCACTCGCAGATGAAGAAAAATCAAAAACCCTAGCCGACGGATTTAAAAAAGCTTATGCAACAATAGACGGAATGAGCGAACAGGTAGTACGGTAGATAGCATACTAGCAGAACTAATTTTACTTACCCAAACAGATGTGGAAGATATAAAAGGCCCACATCATAAAGTACCTCAAATCAAACAAGGCCCCAGGCGAAGATCAAATAACTAACGTGATCCTCAAACATCTATAACAGAGAGAAACTACCTACATCACAAAAATTTTCAATCCCTGCCTACTACTGGGTGACTTCCCCTCATCATGGAAAAATGCGTGCGTATTACCATTCCACAAAGCAAAAAAAAAAGATCGTTCAAATCCAACATCATACCGTTCTATCAGCCTGTTACACAAGCTCAGCAAAATTTTAGAACAAGTGATTTTCAATCGATATCTCTCCCACCATATTAACATCAAGACAACTACCAGATAAACAGTTCGGTTTCAGAAGAAAACACTCGACAATTCATCAAATTATTCATGTTACGGAGCATATTTCTAGAGCCTTTAATTTTTTATTTTTTTAAAAATTTTTTTATTCATCCAAATAACATAAATACATACATGGTAAAATAAAGAAAGGAGCAAAATATGTAGTCCTGCAAAGCGGTCACATGACAGCTTGTCTTCAGGTTCTACAAAAATTAATTAGTCCTAATAGTTATAGTAATACATACAAACATTTCTTTTTCTTTTTGGTTTAATAAGTATATATTAATCTTAAATAAAATAGGTACTTACATTTGACGTAAACATTATAGGCACATAATTTAACTTAGCCATTAAGTATACATAGATAAAAATTTAAAGATACATAGATTGCTCATTTAAAATCCATAACTTCATCAATGAAAAACAATACACCACTATGGCACTTCTAGACCTTTAAAAAGCATCCGACAAAGCATGGATGGACGGACTATTTCACAAAATTTACATTAAACGAATAGTACAAGCCTACCTGAAAAACCGAACGTTCACCGTCAAACTGGGGTGATGAATACCTAAGCCTTACTCTAGACAGCCGCCTAAAGTGGAAAGCGCACATCTAAAACTCGAGAGTAAAAATACAGCAGGCGATAGGAGCAATCAGCCCCATCTTCAACAGATAGAGTCCGCTAGCTGGGAAGATAAAACTTCTATTATATCAGTGCCAAATTCGTCCAGTTCTCACATAAGCTGTACCTGTTAGGAGTAATATAGCACAAACTACATACTATAACTGACAAATACTTCCAGACAAATGGATCAAAATCACGTACAACACACCGAGATACACAAACCTCAACACCTACACGAACAAGAAGAAATACCTACACTGCAGGAGTACATCTATCAAACTCAGAACACAATTCTATAATACTCTAAAACCGGACAATCCACTCGTAAGAGAACTGGGTGCATACAACTCGCCCGAAGATCTACCGTTCCACTCAAGCACAGGATGCCGAAACACAGAATGAAGTTCCAGGAGAATGATCACGACAGTGAAGATGAATCGGACAACGGATAAAACATCAAAAATCCCTTGTCCACTAGGCACACATCCTCGTTCCCTATTTCTCCAACTAGGAATTTAGGACAACTTGAACGAAAGAGGATACAGCCAATGAATCAAACAATGTTATTTTTCCCAAAATTTTCCACAGTATTAGGTCAGCCTACAAATAAAATATTTAACATCAGTAAAATTAAAAAGTCAAATGTGAGTAAATATTTCAGAACTAAATGTTTGTTTTTTCTCCTTCTCTTTATTTAGAGTTTTTTTTATCCAGTTAAGACCTTTTGCCTAAGAATTCATGAAATGTAAAATAATAAATTCAGTAAATAAAACCTTCAGATGGTGATAGTAATAAGGCCAAATTGCCGCAATAGACAGTAAAATGGGGGGTATTGCAATAAGCCCCAGCTAGTTAGAAGATTACGAAAGAATCCGAAAAATCAAAAAAAAATAAAAATAATAATAACAAAGCCTAGCCATACAAATTCAGTGTATTATATGGAGGTCAAATAAACAGTAAAAAAAATCGTTTATGTTAATATTTTAGGGGGGACCTTTTCCGATTTTTGTCTTTCTTGTATATTTATTTTGTCTCCATCGAATCGTGAATATGCAAAGTATGCAAAAATAGTATATTATGTCGTTGTTTTCATATGAGATTATAATAAATTACGCGGGAGGTAAGAGTTAAGCCGGGTCTCGTCAAACTAGGATAAAGAAAATAATATTTTTAAAGTGGTTTCTGAGTCGAGCAGTCACGTAACAACTAAGCCTTAGAAAACACGTGTTCTCATGCAAATAATATCAACGATTTACGGATACTGAGCACGAGTTGGTCCTATATTTCTTCCATGGTACTTGCGAGTACTTGTCTGAAAGAATGCTGTTGGCTAAAGAACTACTCTACACATAAAAGGAATTTTTTGTTGTTGTTGTTGTGTTTCTCTCCCAGCACTTACTGGGATTAATAAATAACAGTCCATCGCCGGAAAGCAACTGTAGCAGCCAAAGCCATGTAAAATAAACGCAGGATTTTCAGTCTTATACATCAATTAAAAAACGTAATATTGACAAAACGAAGAGTTTTTTCCAACGTCGTACAGATCTTATTCTTCATTGTAGAATTACGGGACCCAGATAGATCGACGCAGAAAAATACCCCTGTGGAATGCTGGAAACAGAACATTTTTGTGGGTAGTGGTGGTTATAGCAGTATTGCTTTCCTAAATAAAATTTTACATTTCGCATAGGTTTAGTTTTCCTTGATGTAGTTGACACAATTCTGTTAATTATTTATGGTTTTGAACCAAGTGTCACCAAAAGTCTGATAAATGTTCTAAAAATGTAGGATTTCTAAAGAAACAAGGAAGTTTTTTTTTTGGCTGTCGTCTAACCGCTTGACAGTAGAATGAAATAACTAAAATTTTAATTCGCAAAGTGAAATAAACCTAGATTTTCCACTTGATTTAAATGCTAACAATAACTTTTAACTAGAAACAATACCTGACACGAGTGTTATTATAAATTGTGTAAAGGATGTTGTGCAACTTTATATGTAAGAACTTGACCAACATATCTAGTCGGTAACAGACGGTCACGTGGTAGACGAAACTTTCTGAAGACGTTGTCTGATTTATATTTTCTATTTCCAGCCTGCACTATATACGGGTTCGTCGGCGGTCTATCTGGCACGGTGTCCATCGGCACGCTGGCCGCCATCGCTTTCGACCGCTACAGCGTGGTGGTGTACCCTCTGGAGCCGCTGCGGTCCATCTCCGGCCTGCGCGCCAAGCTCTCCGTGGTCCTGGTCTGGATCTACGGCACATTCTTCGCCATCATCCCCGCCCTCGACATCGGGCTGGGCCGCTACGTGCCCGAGGGCTACCTCACCAGCTGCAGCTTCGACTACCTCTCCGAAGACCGCAACGCTAAGATATTCATCTTCGCCTTCTTCTGCGCAGCGTGGATCCTGCCATTCGTTATCATATTCTTCTGCTATGCCAAAATATTACAAGTCGTAATCGCTACCCGAAACGTGGGCAGAAAGGTAACTGGAAGCATATCTTCCAGGCATTGTAAAGAACAAGAAAAGATGAAAACAGAACTCAAACTAGCCGGTATTGTTATTTGTGTTATTGGTCTGTTTTTTGCGGCGTGGACCCCATATTCAATTGTTTCTCTAATGGGAATTTCGGGATACAAGCACAAAATCAAGCCTATCATTTCAATGATACCCGCTATGTGCGCCAAGCTGGCTAGTTGTGTAGATCCGTTTGTTTATGTTGTGACTCATCCTAAATTCCGTCAGGAGTGTGAAAATTTGCTTCTCTCCAAAAAAGAGCAACATCGAAGGAACACTATTCGCCAAGGCTGGTCCGTGGATCAACAAAATCACAGAAATACAATCAGAGATCATGAAATCACCAGCGAGGATGGGGTAGAGGTCGTAGAGATGAGTAAAGTACCCGGTGGCAGGGATCACGTTAGCTCGGAACCGATTTTAGAACCCATCAGTAGTTCGATCAAGCGAGGGAAAGGTCACAGTGTGACCCCTCTACAGGAAAGCATCAGAACTATTTCCACCCATACCATAACCAAGGGTATCGACATTGACCAACTTCCCAAAACCATCGAGGGTAATGAAGATCTACAACCTCCTACCTGGTTTGTGAAGCCGGACTTCGTACAGAGACCAAACAGCCTCAAACGAGTTGTACAAAAGCTCCAGAGAATGAAATCAACGGATTCGATGACCACCTGAAACAAAAAACCCGTTGAAAAATCTTGGATTTAAAATGTAGTTTGATACTTAGGATATCTCAAAAACATATCCGACGAATAATATGTACTCGAATAAATAATTAATTTTGATTCAATCGTTTAAACACAAACATGCTGTGAAACAGGCCTTGTTATGAGTGTCTCTCGAGATTATATTATTTTTTTGGAGTAATTATTAGTTGTGCCTACATACCTCACTACGATTTCCTAACTATCAACGTGTCACGTAAAGAAACGTAGGTTTTGTCAAGAACTCATCATTAATGGATGATTGCGTTGCGTAAGATTATTCTCAAATTTGTAACGTTGTGCATTGTACCGTCCATGTTCTTCGAGAATATTTGTGTACACCTGTTCCTTGTTCAGTTTAACAAACCTTTATGAAAAATATTATATCACAAAGACGGTACTATGATATTGTGAAGGATCGTTTTCTGCAGCCGATGATTTGTTCAAGAAGATGATACTATTTACTTTTGATTGTATTTTTACAGGCTCAATGCTTCTTGACTTATTTGAACAATACTTTTGAATGGTAATAATATTGTTATCTATTTGAAGAAACAAAATCATAATATTGAATATTAATTTAATGACGCTCGTTTGGGAGATTAAAGCTAATCCATCGTATTCAACTTCACATTACAAAATACATTTTCAATTTTTTTTTATTTTGCCTGTGAATTGTTTTATAGTATTCGGATAATAACTTTCTTTTTTCATAAATTATGAGAAAAAAAATTGTAGTTTGTCCCTTTCAAGTTATGAATATATATAGCATTATTAATCTTTTGGCGATGATTGCGTGAAAATTATAATGTACTCTTATTCAGAGTTGATATTACCCGTAGTTAATTCAGGGGTTTCGTGGCCAATATTATTACGCCGTTCGACTTTTGGAGTATTGAGTCTCTTCCCACTCCGCCATCATGAATCAATACTTCGAACATCCTAGTTATGCCCATCATCACCTTTCATATTACATCTAACCTGTTTATTGCTGGATCGAGGACAAGGACTGTCCGAAGCGTTAGCTTAAGAAAGGGTAGGAAGCTCATTTACATGTAGCCTGATAGCGTATATCTCAAAACTGTCGAAAACGCTGAATCTGGATCAATGGGAAGTAGGAAGCTCCATTGCCTACGTCTCTAGACTGGTGGTAGATATCTCAAAACTGTCGAAAACGCTGGATCTGGATCAATGGGAAGTAGGAAGCTCCATTGCCTACTTCTCTAGCCCGGTGGTAGATATCTCAAAACTGTCGAAAACGCTGAATCTGGATCAATGGGAAGTAGGAAGCTCCATTGCCTACGTCTCTAGCCTGGTGGCAGATCGCAGTCGAAAGTATTGGATCTGGGATCAATAAGGAGTAGGAAGTTCCATTACCTACATCTAGCATGATGACAGATATCTCAAGACTGTCCAAAACTTTGGATGTGGATCAAGGAGGAGCTGGAAGCTCCATTACATCTATCTTGATGGCAGATATCGCAAGACTGTCGAAAACGTTGGATCTGGGATCAATAAGGAGTAGAAAACTCCATTACCTACATCTACCCTGAAGGCAAATATCTCAAGACTGTCCAAAACTTTGCATATGGATCCCTAAAAAGTACGAAAGTAACCCCAGAAGCCAAACAACAAGCTACTTATTTTGTTTAGATTGGTAGCTGCTTTAGCATGCATCCAAAATTATTTTTATCACAATTCCTGTGTGCCAATAATTGATAAATTTAATGATTAGGTATTAATTATAGGTTAGAGTTACGCACTTGTTTGCTTGTTCCGAGTTTAATAGTGTTTTGCATTGTTAGGGTTTTCTGGGTTCGTAGATGTGTTTATTTTAGCGTTTAATTAATAATAGTAATCGCGTACGATAGTGTGAAAGTCACGACAAAGGCTGAAGAGCTTTGAAGAAGCTCGGGTAGAGTTATTATAGTAAGTCGTATGAATAAAGGGTTGATCGACTTAATTAAGCTTGACTTAATATTTAGATTTGGATTTTAGTATGTGCGTTTATTTTGAGACACGTTAATAATTTGAGTGTTTTTTTTTAATTCATGCTAGGACCTTGCCAAAGTATTTACATATAATATGTAAACTGTTAAACAATTAACCGACCAATTTTATGAATACGATCTCATTTTAAAAAACTGTTAATATATATTTTTGAATTGCTTGTTTCGTGTAATGTGGCTGTTTCGGCATAAAGAGCCATTATCATACTATGCCACGTTCAGTCGACTAATTTATGTGATTTGTTCCCCTATGTAATACGTATTTTTTTCATTGTTATTCTGTTAAAATAAGTCGACTGTGCGTAGCCTTTAGACAGTTTGATAATGACGTATTATGTTTCACAAAACACTGTTTTACTATTTCCATTGTTATATTACTCCTCTTCTCGGGCTTTTATATAAAATATTCATTTTTATGAATATAAAAACATCACTAAAACGTTAAACTTTCATGAGATGTGTTCGAATACATTCAGGAAATAACAACTTTCAATTCATGTGGGAATTTCTTACTTGGTATAGATTGGTCCCTTATGAATAGTTCAACATCTTTAACCAAGTCTTCTTTTGCGATGAATTTGAATGAAATCTTTTAATTAATAAGAATAACATGACGCCACAAAGTGACTGCAAATCTTATTACAATTATTATTTAGCATCATTTTAGTTTCACCGAAAATTAAACCCTGAAGTATTATGCTCAAATGAAAAGAGTTTAAAATGGGGTAAATTTCGGAAGTACTAGTTCGCGGTGGTATACAGGAGCACAATGCGGGGAGGTTCGGTGATTAAATAAGGGTGCCAAATTTATCCCATTTGTTGCCAAATTAAGGCTGCTGGGTAAATACAGCTTCGGTCGTTGGTTTTACAAGTCGAAACTATTATCTTTGACAAATTCCCATAAAATTCACACATCCTTGAGCATTTAAAGTCAAATACATGATATAAAAGTGATGTACGTTTCGTAATTTCCTTTCTCAACCCTTCGCGGTTGAAATTGATTGTAATATTACGATTCCAATGGGTACCTTATTTAATCGTAGAATTAAAATTTGTTATATGTACCTACGCAGAACATTTATTTGCAGATTACAGCTAATTTGACGGAATAATAATAGACATTGAGTGGGTTTATTATTTTATGAGTACGTATGTTTTCATTATTTGAACAATTTCAAAACATGAAAGGGTTTCAAAGGCTCCATTAAAACAAACATATATATAATACAATTCTGAGGGCTTTTCCTTTTGTACGAGGTTTGTTCAAAAGAAAAGGTGAATTTTGAATTTTCGCGGGCTATTAGATTATCGATTTTTTTTTTATGTTGGTACACATATGTTTATCATATGTTAGCATTATCAGCCATTTTGGAGCAGTGGTTTATTTTTGACAACTGGAAAGGTTAGTCACGTTTTTGGGTGTTCTTCGATTTTTAACTTTTTATTATTTTAGTAAAAAATCTAAAACTTCGATTTTTTGGATTTTTTGAAGAAATGCTGATAAGGACATAGAAAACAAAGCAAATCTAAAATTTCTTTTTAATCGGACTGATGATGCCCCAGAAAACGGCTCTCAAGTTCCGACCAAAACTAGGAAATTCCTCCATAGGATTAACAATTATTAACATTTTTTTTCGAAAAAGAATCTATTTTTTTTTTGCAGAAATGCTAATGAGGACATAGAAAATAAAGCAAATCTAAAATTTCACTTCAATTGAACTGATGATGCTTCAGAAAACGAACCTAAATAAAAATCGAAGAACACCCAAAAACGTGACTAACCTTTCCAGTTGTCAAAAACAAACCACTGATCCAAAATGGCTGATAAAGCTAACATATGATAAACATATGCGGACCAACATAACAAAAAAAAATCGATAATCAAATGTGCACAGCCCGCGAAAATTCAAAATTCACCTTTTTTTAACACACCTCGTATATTTGTCCGTCCCACTAAAACCACCCTTCTTCAGATCCCAGTATCGTAGGAAACAATATCACAACTGGAATGCAATCGCTCAAAAAATATTAAAGAAATCGTTGTCAGAATTTTGATTAATTTAAATATTTTACTGATGAAAATTAACAAAATCTTATAAAAAATGTTATTTTTCTTAACAAGAAAAGTTAATTGAATTTCATTGCGAATAAAGATATCTCTAATGAACCTAATTAATATTTTTAATTTCTAAGAACCGAACGGATCACAAAAGCAGTCGCTCAAGTTGATTTTTCTTATCTCTTATTCTCCTTTCATCGATTTCGGATATTTCTAAATCGCGATATCATGATCAATCTCAATATGCCCGATGTACCGATAGATGAAAACACTACAATCAGAATACTATATATTTAGTTAAATTTTAAATGATGTGATTATTCGTAAAAGTTAATATTGTAATATTATGATATTTTCAGAAACAGGAAAAAGCCAATTTGTATATAATATGCAAGCCAAATTGTCTGCGAGATAAACTTTTTATATGCCGCTGGCCAAAGAAGGCGGCACTTCACAATACGAAACCTTTGGAGAATTCAAGAGATGACAGGCGGAAAGCGGCAAGTGACAGAAAAGGATTTGGGTCATCGCGTAACTAAAAGAAAAATGTGTACCCCTTCCCTTAAAAACATTCCTTCAATAATCGATTTGGATCATATTCTTTTTTATTGTGCGACTTTTAAAAAAAATATGTAAATTCGTAAAGTTTTTTAAGAACTTTCAAGGTTTAAATTCTTTCAAAAACTGGTAAACCTCTTTGTAAATACATTTCCCGACTCGTCCCCCTTTCTTCGTGATGGCTTAAATCGTTGCTTCGCGTCAAACATATTATTTTACGCAGATTAAATGTATGAACGATTTTTCATCTTTTACGGTCTGGTTTTCGTGGTATGTATATTTTATTGATATAAAGTACAATTTATTATAGAAGCGGAGGGCTTGGGGAATATAACTTATAAGAGGGTTAGTAAGAACAATGAATGATGTCGTTTGTATAGAAAGGATGTGAGTCCTCGGGGAAAGTCTACGCTTATATTTAAGAAAACATTGAAATTATCTTACTGTGCCAAAAATAAATATTTCCTCAAAGTTGTTAAATCTTGACACTACCATAAAATCAGTTATGATTTCTTGTATCTATTTGAATGCGCCAGTTTCGTTCTTGTTTTATGATTCAGAATAACATATTTGCACTGCTATATTCTAAAAGTTACAATATGTTTTATAGGTTCTTACATTTTATTGAGATCGTTATCTTCATATGTTATTTTTCCATGTTTGAGATCTTCAGTTTCCTTCTACTCTTCCTCTTCCTTTTTCAACCTCTCCGAACACAACCTGTTCAGGGGGTCATACCTTCTAAAACTGTATTCGGTTTAGTTAGAACAACACATCCTAGGGGTACCCTCGACAACCCATCTTTAATTGGTTTCTTTTGCAATAATTCATTATTTAGAATTTGTTCCTTGCTATAAATGCTACCATACATGTTCTAACCAGTGGGCGGTTCTCTTCGGGAATTCCCTGTGGGACAATAGTTCAAAGGTAAATACACTTTAAAAAATAAATTAATAACTATTATTATTCATTTTAAAAACCCGCTTATTTAAAAAATAATACAATTCGTTCCTGACTTCTGGAAATATTCACTCCGAGATAAATTATAGTTCATAATACAAGTCAGTATAATTATTAAGGGGAAAAACAAAACCAATTCATTCCAAATCTTAGTCAAATTTTAAACAATAGTACATTATTACCCTTAAGTAGGGAAACGTTACAGTGTTAATGTGGTGATTTTTTACAAAAACGGCGCTATGAAAATCATACAATTATTATTATTATTAATATGACCATTAAAATAACCGTCAATTTACTCTGAAATTAATAAGAGTATTGGTAATAAAATGAACATTCCGAGTTTCATTATAAGTACCTACATATAAATAAAATAAATAGGTCGTTTATAAGTGGCTTCTACACAGTTTGATAATGCCTTCGGATGGCGAAACAGCTGTCACGCGTAATAATAATTACCTCGCAGAACTTTTATTTGTAAACTAATCGTTTTTTAAAATACTTTAAATTAAAATGGAGTTCTACAAAATTTTCATTTAATACACTTACACAATGCTTCAAATGCAGATTATTAAAGTGTAAGTGGTGCTATAGAAGTTGGAGAAATTAAGCAGGCTCGTCACTGGAGCAGGCATTCAAAAAAAACAATGTCTCTTCTCTCTAACCGTACTAATTAATGTTTCAACTCTTTTTTAAACTAATCGATTTAAATATAATAAGTACAATTTAGATTACATTTTTTACCTGTTCCTACTCGTCTCTCTATTTTTGTCATACGCTGCTGGCACCAATCATCAAATTTTAAGTTGAATTCTTTCACTAGGTACATCGTAAATTCGTTATTTCTTTCCACTTGTACAATATATGGAAGCTTACAGGATCGATAAATGATCATTAACATCGCTTTTGAAAAGTCCATCTCGAAACCAATTTAATACTGTTGTTAATAACAATCCTACACTTACCAACTTGACACTTTCTTACCTGGAACAACGTTATTTATTGGGTAGTATACAAACCGACGACTTTAATCAAAATTTCCGGAAACATTTTACTCGATTAAAGTGAATGTAACGGATTATATAATTAAAACAGGGGTGAGGAAGCATTCACATGAAGGCAAATGAATACTGAATGTGTTCATCATTAATTTTATTTATATGCAAATATATTCCATTCTAATAAAAAGGTGTTTGCTTTAAGTCAATGCCACGTGTATAAAGGTCAAAACACTGTTTTTCTATCACTGACAATCAACACATTATTTTATAAAATTTGATTAAATGTAAAACTGTTTATTTTGAATTATATTTAGCTGAAATGATTCGGTAATTATACCTTACAAAATTATATTTTTACAAAAATTATATTTAAAAATTATAATTATATTTTTACAAAAAAAAACTCAGTTCGCAGTCAAAATCAAATCTAAAAATTAATCTTTAAATTTGAATGCAACCATGTTCGCTGTAATCATTTCTATACGAGAAAATGTATGTACATTATTTTATATAATGGTTTCAAAATTATTTATTTTTTATATGAATCCCCAAAACAGTCCCAACTGCTCCCTGCTAACCGGAGTCAGTCTATGGCATCCTCAATTTGGGTATGTTGTGAGGCTGAAGGAGGAGTATGGTGAGAAGAAGGAGATGGGAAAGCGGAAGGTGGGAATGTGCTTGGCTCTTCAAATCTGGTCATCAAATACGGCTAAAGCCATTTCGAGGCGATACTTAGAGTATCTGTCACAGATATTCACATATTATACGAACAAAAATTACCATAGCGAACATAGTTGCATTTAATTTTTTTAAAAGGCGTAAATTATTTTTGAGGTATTCAGATGAAAAATTCAACGTTCAATTTTTTCCATAAATTTTCTATTGCAGTTAATAATAAATATGATCTTTGAGAGTGCATTTCGTCCACCAATTTCTCACAGTTGATGTTCCAGTTCGTACAAAATCGTCAAGTTTCAGTATGTGTGATATCTGCTTATTTTGTATAATTATCTTCATCATCGTAAACAGTTATTCGCATAAATAAACACAACCGAAACCGAATATTATTTCATAATCACCACTTTTCTATTGCAGTTAATAATAAATGCATTTCGTCCACCAATTTGTCACAGTTGATGTTCCAGTTCGTACAAAATCGTCAAGTTTCAGTATGTGTGATATCTGCTTATTTTGTATAATTATCTTCATCATCGTAAACAGTTATTCGCATAAATAAACAGAACCGAAACCTAATATTATTTCATAATCACCACTTTTCTATTGCAGTTAATAATAAATGCACTTCGTCCACCAATTTGTCACAGTTGATATTCCAGTTCGTACAAAATCGTCAAGTTTCAGTATGTGTGATATCTGCTTATTTTGTATAATTATCTTCATCATCGTAAACAGTTATTCGCATAAATAAACACAACCGAAACCGAATATTATTTCATAATCACCACTTTTCTATTGCAGTTAATAATAAATGCATTTCGTCCACCAATTTGTCACAGTTGATGTTCCAGTTCGTACAAAATCGTCAAGTTTCAGTATGTGTGATATCTGCTTATTTCGTATAATTATCTTCATCATCGTAAACAGTTATTCGCATAAATAAACAGAACCGAAACCGAATATTATTTCATAATCACCACTTTTCAGAAAGCATTCCCTTCCATCAACTAGTTACCAAAAGTTTTCATCCGAAGAGTGGAAATTCAGTATAAATACTGAACAAAATTTTGAAGTTATCAATTCCTCTAATAGTACATTCCAGAGAACATGAGAAAATATTTCATCGGGCGCACTTGAAGCCGCGGGCCAGAGATGAGAACTACTGAGCAATCAAAGCATTCCTTTGGGCGTATCAGGTACTATAAAAACGCCTTCGCTTATCGTTTTATTCAAGAAAATATTACTCACCCCTGAGGCAACTCTAAGTTTCTTATCTTCTGCAGTCACACTCTGTCAAGAACTCGTAAAAGATCTTTTTAGTTCGCTTCAAGTTTGTGATTTCACAAATAAATAAAAAACCGTGTTGTATTTTATAACATATTTCTGGGACAGTTTATTACTTCTCCAAAACATGTTTTTATCGTTTTGTTTTTATCACTCAGTACCTAAATAAATATATATATATATATATATTTATCCTTTTGTTCTATCCACGTTACATGATATAATCTTTGGGAAGAGATTGAATTTTATTACAGGGAAAAAATGTTGCTATCCATTTAAAGTGAATCAAATTTAATATTGTCACTATTATTGTGTCAGTTGCATCGGCATTTAAATCCATCATCAATCTGTGGTTAGGCAATATTGAGACTACTTATTTATGTTATTTTATTTACACCTCCTCAATTTCTTTAATGATGTTTGATATGGTTTATTAATATTTTCGGTAAAAACCAAGTTACTTAGAAAATCTGTTTTGATACCTAATTGAATTGGTTTATTCTGTGAGGCACTTAAAATCTGTTTTCGCCCTTTAATGATAGCAGTTTGTCTTAATTGTTTTATAATGACGAAAATTCTATTTTAAGTCTAAGTCAATTAATAAAATGGCCCGAATTATTTTATGAAATTGTATTGTTCAGGTTTCTTGAAAATACTAAGAAGTGGAGATAAGAAAAATTATCTCTGATTATTTGTTAACGTTATATTTGGATCATTTGTTACCACAGTTTGATAATGGCTTTGAACGCCGAAACAGCTGTCACAACAATAAATTAAACAGAAGTAGGTACTTGCAGAGCTTGGTAATAACAATATTGAATTTTATTCAATTTTAATTTTCAAAAAAATTATTTAATTAAGTTCTCCGAAAAACACAAAAACAATAAATTCTGCTTCTTGTTTTGTGCCCAAATTAACATATATTTAACCGTTTTGTTTTCACATTTAGTTTTTCAACAAGCATTTTACCATTTAACAGAGCTGTATGTCGTGTTTTATCAGGTTTTTTTCATGATAAGAAGGTCACAATTATTCGAAACACGTAAACAAAGTTTTTCAGAACCCCTTTCTTTAAGAAATTAATGTTTGAGTTTGTTGTTGACCTTCGTGGTATTCCCGATTCTCCATATTCACAGAATTCTGTCAAAAACTGGTTGCTTATGGATACACAAACAAGAAATCATAATTTTTGTTCATAATTAATCTTGTAAAAGTAAAAGCATGTATATTTTTTACAATTTTCTTCTGTTCTCACACTCGGTGTTGAAATACGAGTTTTATTTGAAGAAGTTTGCAGCGAATTTTATGTGGGTAATAGTGTTACATTTGAAGGGTGTCATAAATATTCACCATCAAAATTGCTCAGTCAATTTAATTTGATTTCATCGTAAGTTTACACTGTCTTAACTTTCTAATTGTTTTATTATTTAAGACATAATTTCAAATAAAGCATTATTTAAATTTTTCAAATTGCTATGGTTTTTTACTCAATCAATTCACTTCAGTCTCTAATTTTCTATTTTTAAACCTCAATTATTATTAATAAGATAAATAAAATAATTGCGAGTGCCTTAGCTTGGAGTGGAGTGAAGTAGGAATATAATTAAGTACTTATAAACTTGCCAGTGTGTGAACTAAACCAATATTTTTTTAACCAAATGTGAGATTATTTTTCACCGCCGTTTAACTAGGCACGAGTAAGTAGCAAAAGTAGAATATTACTTGAATGTTAAAATGTGTTTTTGTTGAATTATGTAGTTGTTTTGGTTATATATTATGAATACTAGCGTAATTTTAGAGAAAACCCAAAAAACAACGATGTCTTTGTTCAAAAACGCAAGTGTGTCGTTGAATAAAAACAGATGCCACTTTTCAATTTAAATTTCCAAGATGAACAATGTTTCTACATCCAACCCTAATGTAGTAGACAGTGAACGAATGTGGCTCATTAATGAAAAAATGGGTCGTTCTCTTTTTTACAAAAGGAATTTTGGACAGATCGAAGAAAATATACGAAAAGTAACACATTACTTTATTCAGAATCGTAAAAATATGTTGTCAACACTATGTTATTATACAACCTAAGGATATTTTAAAAATAAAATATTTTTATATTCTCGTCTTGTTAGCTGAGATAAACGCTAAGAACCTTTTTATAGTTAAATATTGAAATCTTTTGGAAGGCATGTTTCCTTTTTCTATCTTCTTTGTTTGCCTATTGAAATTTTAGAATTTTCTGTGTTGTGTGATTTTTTAAGTATTCATTAATTCATTTAATCGTTGACAAAATTCAGCACCAGTGTTTTGATATGGTCGTTCCTACACATAGGCCTAATTTTAAACGTTTTTATTTATGTGTTTTCATAATAAAAAAGAAATGGTGTCAATAAATAGTATCTAACTAATTGATTATTAAATTAGTGTTTTTAAGGTCGTGTCCAAGTAAAATTATTCCAGAAATCAATTTTTACAAATGAGGCGGAAAACGGAGAACTGACGTAAGTCCGAATTTGTCGAATTGAGGTAAACGCGTTTAAATTCAGAAATTGTGACTTGTTCAATCAAAAGGTGAGATTAACTCATTAGTATCCAGTGAAATATTATTTTATCTGTTCATTTATCCGTTTATATTCGATGAAGCATTCCAAATGTGATTTAAAAAAAACTCCTTGCAAACTCCACTTATGTATTTTTGTGGGTTACATCACTTTTTCGCTGACCGCCTCAAATTATGAAATACATTCCATTTTCTTTATTTATTGAATAACCTGAGTGTGCCATAAAAATTTGTGTATCTTTGAAATAAACATAGTATTTTGATTTATTGTTTTATTTACCTAAAAAAAACCATCAAATCTCATGAACATATTCGTGAAATTTACATCCACTGCGTATCTCAGTTAACTTCAAGACCCTCTGCTGGGGGAAAGCTGCCATTTAGTGAGATCACCCATAGGAAATGAATCCTTAATAGACGTAATAAAACCTCGGTCAGTATTACGCATCCGTGACTTCAATATGCTTTCTTACGCACGACTAATAAATTCTCATACAATAAATTATTTCCAAGTGATACATTATTCCTATGTCAATCTATCGCTTGAGACTTGACTATTAACCAACAAACCGAATAATAAATCTATGAGGGTGTCAATAGAAGCAATGTGTCGTTTATTTACAATGATAATAATAATTAATTTAACTTATCGAGAGTTCTATTTCCGTCGATTCGATTTATAAGTAGTTACATACGTGACTTTTCAAATTGATTCCACGACTGAGACTTAACAGATTGTATTCGCTTCAGAGTGCTTTCAGACTGGTTTGTCTCTCCCTGATCCTTTCCCCTAACGATAAATACTTGTTTGCAAAAGAATATCTGTGTCAATGATATTCTTGTCCACACATCATTCAAATATGTATATACATTATTCACAAACAATAGTTACTCCCCGGCTTTCAATACTCTATTTTTGTCTTACTGAATATTTGAAACTCGCGATTGAAACAATTCGGTTTATAAAGTTAAAGTTTGACGTACGCACAACTTTAACTTTGTAAAGGGGGCCTTTCGCAAAAATAACGTTTAGCCGTCAATAGCTGATTTGTTTTGTTCTTCATTATATTGATCAAAAACCAAATATATTCTGTTCTCTGCTTTAAAAAATGTGTTGTGTGTTGTTCCTTGAGGATTCTTTCCCCTCTGGTCATCGGGAGCCACTTTTTTCAGCTGATTATCAAATATTTATATACTCTTCTATCTATCTGTTACTTCTTTCACTTTTTGTTGTTTTGTATTTGTAAATAATGAAGGATATTTCTGAAAAGGTCCCTTCTGGACTCCCTAGAAAGCCTCCAGATCCCCCTCCTGACCTCCCAGATGATAATACTAAATTTTAGACAGTGAATCTGTCAGTAAATTCCTACAAAAAAAAAGTTTAGTCCATCTCCAAACATATCCGACTCCCCTTCAACTTCGCAGTTGCCAGACCCAGTAGCACTTCCAGCATCTCCTCCAACTAATTTCTACTCTGTTCATTCCCGTGGCCCATATATTGTGTACGCCCAAAAAACCGAGCAAGGAAAAACTATTCATCCGATTTTTTTAGCATTGTACATCAGCCCGTGACTAACAAAGTACGATTCGCATATGGCTAGAAATTTTCTCATTGCTCTTACCGATGGGGCAAGTATGACCATGTCATCTGCATAGCTGATATTGTTCATACATATCCCAGCAATGTGGCATCCGATTGTTGTTTTCTTCAGAGTTTTACTAAGCTCATCCATGTATACATTGAACAGTACTGGGGACATTAAGCCTCCTTGTCCAACGCCGCACTTTAATTGAGCTGCTTCTGATAGGATATTTAAATGTGGGGAAAGCCACATAGCTGACCAATGTCCTTCTTTATCCCAACCCAAATGTTTCAACTATTCGCCGATCCTATTTAACGTCTATATGGACAATTTAAGTGAAAAACTCACCTCAGCAAATGTAGGATGTCATACATGAAATGAAATACATGCATCAACAATATTACGTACGCAGATGACATGGTTATTCTATTGCCAAGCATCAAAGTCGTGAGGAAACTGATAAAGACACGTGAAAAATATTCCGCTGAACACAATATGGTATATAAGCCTAAAAGATCTTTGTTGATAGCGTTCAAGGCGGGCGCAGGTCCTTCAAAAATATAACCAGTTAGCCTAAACGATACAAAAATATCAGAAAAATCTGAGATCAAGTACTTAGGACACATTATAACAACGGAGCTCAAAGGATGCAGATATTGAACGACAGAGAAGATCACTATGCATTAGAGCAAACATGATTTCTCGAAAATATATCAAGTGTAGACCAAAAGAAAAAAGCCAACTTTTCAATACGTACTGCACCAGCCTGTATATCTCGGAGTTGTGGACCAACTTTAATAAAGAAACTCTGAAAAGAATGGAAGTGCAATATAAAAACTCGTACCGAATGCTTTTCGGACTGTCCTGGTACTGCGATGCCACTGAGATGTTTGCGGAAGGCCGCATTCCCATATACCGAACCCTAATCCAAAAACTTATCGACAAGTACAAAACGCGACTAGCAAAAAGCGAAAACACCCCTGTGATGGCAGCACCGGACTTTTGCCAGGGTATCATTTACAAGAGATGTAGCCAATTAGTGATTATTTAGATATAAAAATATATATGTTATAATGTCTGAATCACATCTTATCTATTTGTATTTGTCCCTTACAATATGTTTATCTTTTGTTACATTTACACATATTATATTATATGGAACTCGTGGGATTGCACAACCCTCCCCGATATCTGAAATAAACATTTAAAAAATATATTATAATAATAAAAATCGCCATCGCCAATAAGGATGACCTCACCCGCCTTCTGCATTTACACTCAGTTATATTTAAATTCGTATTCATGGTTAGATGCTCCATTTTCCACAGAGGAGTTAAAAAGAGCTACGGAAAACCTCAAAGACTCTGCCCTGGGCAAGGATGAAATTTTGAACATTGTAACAAGGGGAAGAAAAGCCCCTCGCGAGGACGAACGGTGTAACAAGGGGAAGAGGATGGGTCCCCACGTTATGGCTCTAGTGATAGTGTAACAAGGAGGGAAGGACACGTTGGATGCTGGTGTAAAGAAGGCAGTTTAACTAACCTCGAGGCCAGAAGCAGGGCTGATCTCAAGTTCCACCGTAGTTACCTCAGCTGGTAAAGGCATCTCATCTCTTATCTCAAAGTCGAAGGCCGGCCGCCGCCTTATATCGGGGAAAGGTAACTAACTACTCGAATGAGAGATGCGTGCTTTCTAGTTAGGGTTTATTTACAGGTAATCACATACGGGGTTTCGAATCTAGGGGCTGAACCTAATCTAATCTGATTCTTGATAATCTCTCCCTGAGGAATCTCCAACCCGACATGTTATTCAAGGGCACAGTTATTAACAGCACATGAAAGAGGGTGAATCAAATCTACTTACATGGCGGTCGGCGACAGCAGTCACGATTCCGTTGGTGTAAAGTGTGCAGACTAGGGACTCTGGATTTCACACGTACAATGGCAGACAGGACGCAGCGAGTTATTGCACTGGTCAATGGTTTTAATATTTAGGTACAATGCAGAGGTAGCAAGGCGTTTATAATGTACTGATGCAAGGCACGTCGCACGTACCTGACGACTCTGTGTCTCGATTGGTAATCCTGGCGGGTGATCGCTTAGCGAGCCCACGCCGTAATGGCGGCCGGAAGCTATGTCCCGTACCTTGTCTCATTGGTCAAAAACAATGATGGCGGGCGGAAACGTGTCGCTATTGGTCGAATACCGATGAGCGGTTAGGTGTATCTTTATTTAACTAGAGGCTAGAAGTATTATTCTTCCAACGACTAGATTCTACTAATTGTGTTACGTAACAACATATTCAGACACAATCATGACAATTCCCTTTCCTACTTTATCTCTCTTATCAATATGTTTCTGGACTCTGGTATTATTCCCCCAGACTTGAAAATCCAAAATATCATTCCCATTTGCAAGAGTAACAAAGATCCAAGTCTAGGTTCAAGCTATAGACCGATTGTTCTCTCTCTTCAACTCCGTGCAAAGTAGCAGCAAGGATGATTAAGAATAGATTAGACTGGTTTATAGAAAAAAAATCAAATCCTTTCCCCTTCACAGTTTGGATTTAGAAAAGGTAAAAGTACCCTCGATAACCTTTCCTCTCTTGTGACAGATGTTAAATTAGCGCTTTCTAAAAACGAATATTGCATAGCAGTGTTTTTAGAAATGTTGTTATCCCCATTCTAAGAGAAAAAATATTGGCGATTGGCGTCCCACCCAAATTGGTCCAATTCATTATTAATTTGCTCTCCGAGAAAACTATTTTTGTAGACGGGCCCGAATCCTCTCCCCACATTAGACACATATTCAACGGACTCCCGTAAGGGTTTGTCCTAAGCCCGATCCTGTACAATATTTATACCTACGATCTGGAACAATCTATTAATTTTAGGTGCAATATACTTCAATATGCTGATGACTTAACGTTCTACAAAATATCTCCCAATCTTTTCATCGCAGCATCTGCAATCAACAGCACTCTTAGAAAATTCTAGGCGTGGTTAAATAGGAATGGCTTTGAAATTTCTCCTTCCAAAAGCAAAGTTGTCATCTTCACTCGTCGTCGAAAGCTCCCGGATATGCAGGTGAGATTTGGCGAGGAAGTCATCCTTATCTCTAAGGAAGTCCCTGGGAATGTTTTTGGATATCAAGCTTACTTAGAACTCCCATATAAATCATGTTATCACAAAATGTGAAAGCAATATCAATCCCCTTAGATTTCTGTCCAGAGTGTGGTGGGATTCCCACCCAGCCTCTTTAAAACTTCTTTACAATGGGATCATCAGAAGCCATCTTGATTACGGATCTTGTCTGTTTGATATAATATCTTCTTTAAATTCTCATAAATTAGATAAGATCCAGTCAAAGTCTCTTCGTCTTATTCTAGGAGCTATGAAATCTTCCCCAATCAATTCGATACAAGTAGAATGCTGCGAACCCCCTTGCATGTCTATCTGACGATGTCTATCAGAAAAATATATTATCAAAACATGCTCAATAACATCCCATTCTTTGATTCTAAACTTCAATATTTAAAATATGATCTTATTTCAAATCCATTTTGGAAAAAACATTGGTTTCATAAATACACTTGCATGCCAAAAAAATATATTTCCTCCATAACTCGAATGAGACTAGGTCACTTGTCTTAGTCATCTCACCAGATTCCACACAGTCAGCTCGCCTTACTGTGATTCTGGGTCAGAGGATACTCTGGACCATAATTTCATAATTTCCAAACTTGTATAAATTATAAAATGTCTAAATTGGTAAAACTTAAAATTTAACTCTCTACTAGTATTTCCTGCCTTCTAAGTCTCAACTCCCCCAAATTAACAATTTATTGGCAAAATATATTTATAAAAATGGCATTAAAATTTAACTCATCGGGAACTAAATACAATATAAAACGTTTTGGCACTTTTGATTTGAAATTTTATTTGAAAATTTGCAGTTTATTTTCATTTCAAGTGCGAAGCAGTATTATATTCGTCGAATTAAGAGCCCACCCCTGTTTTTTTTTTTTGTTTGTTGAATTCTAAACTTCAAAGGTGGGGTACTTGGATCAAGGAGAAAACACCGGCACTGTGAAACAATAAAATTTAATAACAAACATTTCAAATTATTTCGGTACCTAGGTAATTTCTTTGTAGAACTTCAGAAGTTGGAGATTGGGTTATTAGAAATAATTATTTGTATAAACAACCAAAAGAGAATTAATTTTCAGCGAAAAAAAATGTAGGCTGAGTGTAGGTGCCTGCTCTTGCGCCTAATTATTTATTTATGCTGTAACAATAAAAACCATTTAATAACTAATTTAGCGCCGTTTTAGTGAAACCTTTAGGACGCATACCCTCGAGGCCTATGTCCAAAATTGGATACCAGAAGTCTCAGGAAGAAGAACATTTTGCCCTTCCCTCCGGCCATTTTCAATGTTTCTTTTCTAGCTCAGAAGCTCACCCACCACCTCTGGTTACACATATATTGTTTTCAAAACTATCAATCTGTATAAAATCCATGAATTTTTCTAGATATTCAGAAAACCAATAAAGTAATAAATTTTCTGTGTGGCTTTGCGGTAGTGTGACAGATAACACCAATAAACTTTATTTGCGGCGGCACATAGCGCCCACTATTTGAAAACAACGCATCATAGTACAAAGCTTATATTACCAGTGGCGTGCAGGCCATAAGGCCATATAGCCTCAAAAACTTTGCTTACCCTAAAGGAAACGAACTATAAAAAGATATTAAAATGTAAAGAAAAAATACGATGAATTTCTGGTGAATGTTTATTTTTCAGTGAATTTGGTAAGAACTTGGACGCTGATTTTTTCAGATGGCCACAATAATCAGTGATGATAATAAAATTGTCGTTTTCAAATATTCATTACACGAATTCATACCCAACTTGAAAAACTACACACAGCCTACTTTTGGCCATAGGGCAATGAACGATACTGCATATTATATACCACACTTGAAACCAAAATACGTGCATAACTCTTTAAAAGGACGTAGCTGCAAATCTCACTAAGTGAAGCTCACTATAATTTAATTATAGTAAAAATTGTACTTTTTTGTAATAGCATATACAAATACATATTAAAGGCTAACCTGTTTTTAATTCATTGAACTTATTTGGTATAAATGACGTTCTTTCTTACAGTGACAATATATTTTTTTATGACTAATGTTTGATTCCTAAATAAAATGTATACTTCACTAAGATCAACTGCCAACTTTGCCATAACAACATCCTATCTGTTTGGACTACTCACAGTGAAGCATTTCTGTAGCTTTAACGTTACAGAGAGTTGTTTTGACAGCTTTGATTGATTGATAAACTTCTTTATAAGCACGCAGTTAGTGCGGACCTTGATGGTCGATATATTATATGATTTATATTAGGGAAACGAAGCAAAAGGTTCGTTATTTTTATTAGAAAGCCTATTTACGATCTACATGACATGGAATAAAGGTTACACGTATAAATGTCTTCCATGTATATTTTAATGGAAGCCGTTGTAGCCTCTTAGTACCTTTAGGTTCTAAACCAGAGAAAGCAAATGAAAATACAGTGATCTGTCTCTCTTGCACTGCCTGCAGTGTGTATTGCCATTCCATTTGATCGAAGTGAAATGATGATATAGTTTTTTGTATTAGAATTTTAATTCCCGAATGTCCAGACTTTTGGATCACGAACCACGCCCACATTGCATTTCTTCTGTTATTTCTTTATTCTATGCTAGTTTCTGCAATCTGCACAGCTTGCAAGTTATGCAAATTGTATGATTACCATATTTCAGGCGCAGTTGTAATCCTTCACAAGACCTCAGACGCTTAGAACAACAAAGTTTCATATGACACAGTAATGTCATGTGATAATAAACTCTATGGAAAATTACTTTAAAAATCATTATCGCATAACATTGTCGAGTTAGATGAAACCTTGTTGTTCTAAGGGCACGACTTATTGAATTCTGAAACTGCAATCTACGCAGGCACGATGTAAGGCATAGCATATGTCTTTATGAAAATGTACATCAACTAAATTGTGTACTTTGATTAGCGATAATATAACGTTTTCAAATTTAGATGACACTACATCTAGGTGCGCTAAGATGCGTGAATTACAGATGTGCATTAAAGATACGCCATGCGTAGAGAAATGTTTGAATTGAACGCGTGGCATATTATTAAATATAGAAACATTAATTAGTTTTATGAAAATAATGACTACTAATTTAACTGCGATTGGATTCGAATCCAAATTATCTCGATCTCAATTCCAAAGCTTACTCCATTACGCTACAAAGATCGTTTTGTATTTTAAATATATTTTCTTATTTCATATGATAAAAAAACTTCATTGCTCACTTGCTCATAAAAAAATGTTTTAATTTTTAGATTCGGAAACTTTTTGAAACGTTTTGTAGGTAAGTATAGACTATATATATCTAAATAATAGCACATTTAACTTCCATTTTGTTCTTAAATTTATTTTATTTCATTATATAATTTATATGCCTCATGTGAGACATCGAACAATCCTTTATAATTATCTTCTATCAAAATTAAGAAAAAATAAAAGTTATTAAACACCATTATTACGCATATATGTTGTTTATCACATCCTCCTTCCTACAATGAATATCATAGGAAGGAGGCTTCGTACACACGTCGCAAGCAACTTGTCGCGCGCAGTCCGCACACAAAGCTACCGAAATCTCGAGATCCGTGTTGCCACCTAGAATATTGTATTTAATTTATTAATGTTTATCAAGAGAAAACATATTTTTTATGGATTGTCCAATGCTTGTCTCCCTGGGAAAATTCCTGTGTCGAGACGTTGGAGTCCTTTCCTGAAGTCAAGCCTACCAACTTTAGGAAAGGACGACCGGACGGTCGAACCTTTCGACGCCATGGCTTTTTAGTATTGGGCAAACCAGTCGTGTGGAAGGCCTATTATGCCCGGAATTTCAGTCGCTCTTTGCTCGCTATCGAAGATATTTACGCCCGTTGTTGCTCTATGCCTAAAACCCTGACAAGTTAATCCGAGTGATGTCATTACTAAAATTACTGAAATACCGTACTAATATTTTGAAATGATCCGGGTAATACGTAAGTAAGAAAAAACTGGCCGTCTGGAAAGATTTCTATATCCACGTACGGAAAATTCTGAAAGGCATTAACTATGTTGCTGATTTAATGACGTACTCGAATAATTCCAAAACTAGTCAGAAATATAAAAGATATTCAAATATTTAAATCAAACTTAGAAGCACCAGATATTTACCAGGGATTTCATATATATATACCAGGGATTTCAAAATCCGTCTATTCAGCGAAACTAAAATAATTCCCCATATGCGCAACTTTTTATTGGTTTAGCCTTTATTAAACAGTACCTACATATTTCAGATAATCTATTCTTACTCATAAAATTACTGTCTATTCTTTTCCTATAATAATTAACAAAAAGTAATTGGCGAGATTTTATATGTTTTTTTGTGCTGTATGTCTGGGTGTTGTAGATTGTTAGGTTTGATGAAAAAAATGGATTTCAATCCATCATGAGAAACAGTAATAAATAAAAAAGCAAATTGCAGCAATAATTTTTGGGTCTAAACAGTTGAACACAAGTACACACTTGTTTAACAACATTCCTACATAAACAGCGCTTTTTTCTTCTATTTTTACATGCACACTCTATCCACATATAAGAACTAAGATATGTTAACTATAAACTCGGATTACCTATTGAAACTATAAATTATAAATACTTAATGAAAAAATTATTAAAACTATCAGACAGAAGACTTGTTTCCGACCGAACTTTTATTTTTAAAATTGTTAATGGTATTATAGACAGCCCCGATTTAGTTAGTTTAATTAAATTTTATGTTCCAACTAGAACTACTCGATCAAAAAATTTATTCAAGTGTAACGATAATTTCAGACTTTACGCAGAAGGTAATACTTTTTCAGACATAGTAGATATGTTCAACTACGCGGAATGCAAATAAAAAAATACTGTTATTGCATACATGTACATCAACAACAATTATTAAAAAGATACAAGTCGATAGTATAAGTATTAGTGAACGTGCTGTGTATTTTGTATATTCGCCTTTGTCGCAAATTATATGGTTGTACTCACACGATTCTATTGCTGAATTTGTTTGTAAGATATTAATATTTAGTTGTATTTCATGAAGCTATGTGGTATATCTACATACCTACTGTGATGTGTTTTGCACATGTCACTATTGCAATTTGAATTTTAGAACAAAATATATAAAAGCCCAAATAGGGCGTAGGTATATAATATAATAAATAAATATATGCATCACACATGGGAGAAGTGTTATGCACACATGGGAGAAGTGTATATGAAATATTTCAGCCAATTTTAGCCGAGTTTCGTTCAGGTTGTGAATTGAATGCGGTATTATTTTTCTAGCTAAATACTGAAAACCTTGAAATATTGCTACCGTGGCAATAATACACGTTTAACAGTATAAAATTGCACATTCCGCTAAATAAAGAATTACGTGTAAATGGTGACCACAAAATTAGTAACTAGAGAAATGGGACTCAAGGGTCCCATCTCGGCCCAATATTATTTTTAATTTTCTTTAATGACTTTGTAAACAAATTTAAAGTTGTACAGGTCCTACTATTTGCATACGGCCTAAAATGATTAAAAATAATGCGAAACGTGTATGATTTCCTAATTTTACAAGCTAATTTAAATCAACTACATGAATGATGCGAACAAAATGCTTTATCTTTTAAGATTCTGAAATGTCAAATAATGTGTTTTTCCAAAACTCGTTATCATATCTTAATATCTCATATCTTATCATTATATAGTATTAAATTACCATCAGTGTCACAAATTCACGACTTGGGTGTTATATTCGATGAAAACTTGATATTCATTACATACTCGTACATTAACGATATAACTAACAAGTCTTTGAAAATGCTTGGCTTCCTTTGCAGAGCTTTAATTGATTTCAAGTCTTTATATTGTACGAAAATGCTCTACACTTCATTAGTTAGAAGTCAGGTAGAGTATAATTCACCTATTTGGTTCCCTTTATATAAAGTACACCCTAACAATATAGAACGGGTTCAGTACACATAGCAAGTGCCAGGGAACCTGGGGTACAAGTTTGGAAATATTGTTGATACATTTGCTGAGTCCATTTATACAGTAAAGCGTCATCTATACCACCACTTTTATGAATCCTACAATTAAGTATTATAGCTTAGATAATGTAGCGTTAATGATTTGTATTATAATATTATTTTAGTTTTCTCTTTTATGTTACTGTTAAGGTAAGGACAGACTGGGCCCACGTACGCAACGTACGCAACGCATTACGATATCTGGACAACTGACAGTTCATAGATATGATATGAAAATAGTTGCTATAGAATCACACTTGTCACACGCAACGCAATCCCACGCGCCCCACGCAACGCCGACCTGCGCTGTCCAGATCGGCGTGGGACGTGTGGAAGGTGGAGGGGATGGGACCGACGATTTGAGTTTATGTCTATGGTTATGTTTTTGACGTTTATTGGTTGTATTGCGGTTCATTTGAGATTTGCTGGTGCGTTTATTGCTAGTTTTATTGATAAAATGCATATCACTTTTTAGAATTACAAGACATGCTAATTACAAAGCTGAACAGTAGATATGCGTGCGTTTTCTAATAAGTAACAAGGGAAACACATAACCTTAAAAAGAAACGTCAAATCAACTGAGTGATGCGTCACCTAGAAACACCAATCACACGCGTTGGAAGGCGTGTCCTTACCTGTCTTTGCGTTGCGTACGTAGGACAAGTGTGCACGTAGGCCTGGGAACGTAGGATCGCATACGTTGCGTACGTGGGCCCAGTCTGTCCTTACCTTTAAACATTTTTAAAAATTGTTCATTGCTTTATGGTTTAAAATCTCCGTGTGCTTATAATTTTGTTATAGCTCTTTATATTACAGTGGTGCCTCACACAACGAACTTAATTCGTTCCAGGAGCAAGTTCGTTATGCGAAAAGTTCGTTATGTGAAACGCGTTTTCCCATAACAATACATGTTAAAAAAAATAATTCGTTCTGTAGCATAAAATATGGTAAGATGACATAAAAAAAAGATAAATTTTTGTTATTATTTTTATTTAGATACATCTAAAAACATAATGAAAAAAACACACATTTTTTAATTTTAAGAAATAATCGAATCTTGCACATCTTCATCCATTTTCCGCTTTTTGGACAAGAGTATCGGAGTACAGGTCGTTGATCCTGTTTGCTTCAGCGGAATCCGGATAGTGGGCATTGGTAAACTCCTGAACTGCTTTCCATTTGACCAGGATGTTCTTGATGTCAGCAGTTGGAATTGGTTGATTGTTTGATTGTTGCTCCTCGTTATCAGATGACGCTTCCCTTTGAGCATTGTCCTGTTGTTGGGCCAGAAGTGTTTGGAGCTCTTCAGTTGTCAGCTCTTCTTTGTGTTCCTCAATAAGCTCCTCTACATCCTCTTCCTCTACCTCTAATTCCAACCTTTGGGCCACTGTGATGATGTCCTTCACCACTTCTGTGTCATCAACTACTGCTTCTTCCTGAATCCACGAAGGCACAAGCATCTTCCAAGCAGAAATGAGGGTCCTTTGTGACACTTCTTCCCAGGCCTTCTGTATAAGTCGTATTGCCAAAAGGATATCAAATTTCTCCTTCCAAAATATTCGGATAGTCATATTGTCTCCACCAAACTCGCATTCTTCAAACACCTTATTAAAGAGGGCTCTAGTGTAGAGTTTTTTAAAGTTCGCAATAACTTGCTGATCCATTGGCTGGAGAATGGATGTGGTGTTTGGTGGCAAATACTGCACCTTGATAAAAGGATAATTTTCCTGCAATATTTCTTCTAGGTCTTTTGGGTGAGAAGGGGCATTGTCAAGTATCAGAAGGGCTTTGAGCGGCAGTTCTTTTTCCAACAAGAATTTCTTCACGGCAGGAGCAAAGGTTTCCAGAATCCATTCGTTGAAGATAACTTGGGTCACCCAGGCTTTTTGATTGGACTTCCAATGGACGGGCAATTTGGACTTAATAACGTTATTTTTCTTAAAAATTCTTGGATTATTAGAGTGATAAACCAATAGAGGTTTGATCTTGAGGTCTCCGCTGGCATTAGACGAAATCATAAGGGTAAGTCTGTCCTTCATGGCTTTGTGTCCTGGCAATTTCTTCTCTTCTTTTGTAATGAAGGTTCTGCTCGGCATTCTTTTCCAGAAAAGACCCGTTTCATCGGCATTGAACACTTGTTGTGGGCAGTATCCTTCATCCATAATAAATTTTTGAAAATTAATAGAGAACTTTTCTGCTTCTTTTTTATCAGCACTGCCAGCCTCACCATGCATATTAACGCTGTGGATTCCATACCTTTTCTTAAATCTAAAAAACCACCCCCTGCTGGCTTTGAAATCTTCTTTATTATCTTGATTGCTGCTACTTCCAGGGATGTTTTTCTTTAGATCTTCATAAATTATCTTGGCCTTGTGACAGATAATATCTTGGGTTGTTACGTCACCTTTCACCTGCCTGTCCTTAATCCAAATCGCTAATAGCCTCTCCATTTCCTCGTGGATTGAAGATCTATGTTTTTCATTAAATAGTTTTGATACTCCTTTGGCTACTTTGGCTGATTTTATTGCATCCTTGTTTGTCAAAATGGTGAAAATGGTGGTCTTGTTGAGGCCAAACTCTTTGACGAGGTCACACTGTTTTACCCCACATTCACTCCTTCTAATTATTTCCTGTTTCATTTCAAGAGAAATCACCTTCCTGCTTTTTTTAGAACCC
Source organism: Halesus radiatus (assembly GCA_022606495.2). Taxonomy (NCBI): domain Eukaryota; kingdom Metazoa; phylum Arthropoda; class Insecta; order Trichoptera; family Limnephilidae; genus Halesus; species Halesus radiatus. The sequence goes on from JAHDVE020009283.1 coordinate 48,652, forward strand.
ATCATATAAAAAAAATGTTGAGTTTATCTTAAAAGGACGACTGCCGTGATACGTGTGCGATTTAATTCGTAATGAAGAACGATTGCTGCGATACGTGCGTAAGTTAAGCGTACTACGCAGTGACTAACGAGTCTAACGACTGCCTGCGCGGGAGGATGCAATTAATCGGCAGTGATCGTAGAAGATCGGGCGACTTCGTTGTAATGATGAACGATTGCTGCGTAAGTTAAGCGTACTGCTCAGTGACTAACGACTGCCTGCGCGGAAGGATGCAATAAATCGGCAGTGATCGTGTGAAGTGGGCGACTTCGTGTGTGAAGCGAAGTTCGTTGTGTGAAGCGAAGTTCGTTGTATGAATCGTGAAATGAACGAAAAGGAAGTTCGTTGTGTGCAGCGTTCGCTGTGCGAGGCGTTCGTTATGCGAGGCACCACTGTATGTTCTAAAATCCATTTAAAAGCTGGGCGTATTATCAAATAAATAGTGATGGCTGAGAGCAATAACTACCGTCATTAGATTGTAATATTTTTTTCTTTACGACTACGTAAATACTCGACCCAATTTTTATAGTATATGGCAACTGGCAACATTATAGAAATTTGACGTTTGAGGATGACATTTGCATCGAGTTTTCCGTTTAAAATAATTAAAAATAGTTTAATTAAAGTTGATATTTTTCTGAAGCGAAATGCATCCAATACTAAATGGAAAGTACTTTTCTTCGGAACTGATAATTTCTCTTTAAGCAGCTTAAAAGCTTTGAAAAGTGAACAGTAAGTATTTCCTAACCTCTTTTTTAAAAGAATTCCAGTATTGTGTTAAGTGTATGGATAATATTTAAATTATTTGTTTTCAGATCGAAGGGGAATATAGATACACTAGAAGTTGTCAGTAATACCATTGGGAGAACAAATTCAATAATAAAATATGCCAAACAAGAAGATTTGACTCTACATGGATGGCCTCTGCCAACGCCAACTGAGGGCTCATTTCATCTTGGAGTTGTCGTATCTTTCGGACATTTGATTCCCGAGAGATTGATCAAAAGTTTTCCACTGTAAGTCTCGGCATGTATCAACCCAATTAATAGCTATTTTAAAATTAAACACTTCAAAGTTTGTGTTTAATTTATAATAACACGCCAAAGGGTTTTAGCACAACCGTTCCTTCGTCAGGGCACATATAAACTAAATAAAACACGAGCATAGTATGAACATAAACATACGGGTATTATTTACAAATATGATTAGAGGAAGTGCAAGAAAAACACAGGTAAGGGACAACCAAGAGATTTAGAGTCGCAGGGTTTTTTCAAGGTTCTAACATATGGATTATGGGGCCTGTACTAGTTTATTTTATTATGTTTTTTTTTCTATTTTTAATTGCTTTTCATTTCTGGAGCTTCCAAATTATTTATTATTTGTCTTTTCCCCTATTAACCTCTTGGAGAGTGAGCTTTTTTGAACATAACTGTATCCCTGGAATCCAGGAGTATTTTGAGGGAGTGTGAAAATTTTCTAAACATTTTTAGGAACTGTCCATAGATGGCAGTACAATCCACATTTCATATAATAATATACAGACGTAAAATTATGGCCACACTCCTTAGAGAGTATTTTATTCTGGCCGCAATATTATGACCATACTCGCCGAGAGGTTAACAAAAGTTGTGCCAAAACAGTTTGGCATTTTGTGACAAATCATAGTGATATACACAAATTGGTGTTTAATTTCTAACTCATTACTCTTTATAGAGGAATTCTGAATGTCCATGGCAGTCTGCTACCGCGATGGAGAGGAGCAGCCCCCGTGGTCCATGCCCTCCTCAATGGAGATACAAGGAGCGGAGTCACCGTTATGAGAATAGCCCCCAAGCGCTTTGATGTAGGTAAGACTTTATTCCTTCCATTTACAGAATTGAAATAACAATTGGATTCTTGTTCTGTCATTAACAGGTCCATTGCACTTCTCCGTTTCTCATAAATGAGGATACATACCTTATAAGCAAATATACACAAACTTTTGCTTGACTGCAGTTTGTTTGCAACTGAGTCTGGTAAATTCTAACTATAAAGATGAAGTTTTCACCTTTTTTCTGTCTGCAGGTTTCTTTCTAAGTCAACTGTTTACAGCTTGCTACATCATTTCCATCATTGCTTTGAAATATTCATTTAACTCTCCAAAAATAAGACCAGATGCCTTTATTGTATGTTCCATATTTTTCAATTGTTTAACAAGATAAAAAGTGTTACAAAATGGGACAATACCGGGCAGTATCCACCAGTTGTTTATAATAATATCTTCAGATTACTTCCAAACATTTTTTCGAAAACTTTCTATTTAGCGAAACTGGTTGGCGTTAAAATATAATAAATTCGTGGTTTATAACAAAGTGATTGTTTTATTTTAAATTATAAATCTTTATTATTTTTAGGTGACATAGTAGTACAAAAATATATGGAATTTAGCAACGACATACTGCAACCAGAATTGCATCAAAGATTAGGCGATCTCGGTGCTGAAGCTCTGGTGGAGTGTCTTCATCGCCTGCCAGATTGCCTCGACAAAGCCCAGCCCCAGGATAGCCAATGTGCATCTAACGGTTGGTATACTTGCACTCTTTTCCTTTCTATACCATTAATTCAATGTCAGGAGTCGAATCCGGAATATTCCAATGTAGATTCTTGACCATCAGTCAGAATCAATGATTTTTAAAACTCTGATACAAATTTAACTTTTTGGCGTGTAATCCAGCACTTGGCCATTCAATGTACTTTGTATTGCTGTAACCTCTCCCTCTCTCTCATAAGCTTTGCATGTAACTGAAAGAGAGGTTACGACGGATCTCTCAGCAGCATGACGATAGACGCTTTAAGTTAAAAGAATGCTATGTTGACTTTTATATTTTGAATACATTATAAACATGAACAATACTTATGTTCATATCATGAATTTTCAAACAGATTAACCCTCTAACTGCTGAATATGCAGCATGCAATCGTATTCCCTATGTAGAGTTTATTTTAGAATTAACAAATTGTATTTAATTAAATTAAAGTCTTACCTTCATATTTATAAGCACAAATATTTTTTTATAATATTGTCATATTTTATAGATATCTTAAACCATCACTGACACTACAAATAGGTATATCTCATATTTAGCTACTTTCCAGAAGAGCCTAAAAACTTGCCGGATTCTTATACATTTTTATTACAGGTTTCGTTAACGGGGTTAAAAAAAATCCCCATTAGCAAAACATGTAATAAAATGTATTATTAAATAAGTCTAAGTGATAAGTTGTAGGTTAGATAAATTAAGTTATAAAGCACCATTGAGGTGATTTTTCAACGAAAGCGGTGCTATACAAGTGCATAATCCATTTATTATTATTATTATTATAAGAATCCGGCAAAAAAACCGGTCTTTTGGTTCTCTTGAAAAGTTGCTAAATATGAGATACATATATGCCTGTTTGGGTCATGGGCGATGAAACATCAAGAATGCTTTAAAACACTGAAATTATCACCAACACACTTGTTTTTTTACTTAAATTAAATCAAAAGATATATGTATATATATACATATTAAGATATATGATATATATATGTATGCTAAAACGGCCTATACGTGGGATCCGCCCGCAATGGTGGAACGGCGCCAGTTTCCGTCTGTGCACATTAACAACAGTTAAAGAGTTAAGAGTTTGAGTGCCAAGATGAGATTTCATTTGTTTACTTTTAAAATTAAATAATTAAAAATATCAAAGTTCTGATTTGAATACTGACTTCCGTTATAGCTTACTTTATATTCTAGAGCTTTTAGTATCCAAAGGCAAAACTGCTCTACAAAATCCCCAGTCTGCATCAAATTTCATACAATTATAGATTTCAAAATTTGAATGGCATTACCGCATTGTTTAGTTGGTATTTTTATAACTGCATTTTTTAGATCTTTTTTGTATGTAAAGTTTGCTCATGAAACTCATTTTAATATTTTTAATTTCAGCTCCAAAGGTTACTCCGGCACTAAGCAACATCAACTGGCGGGAGAGTTCAACCGTCCAAATATACAATTTATCCAGAGCGCTTTATGGAATACAGCCATTGCTTACAAAATTCAATGACCTTACGATCAAATTATTTAAAATAAATCTATGGAATAAACTTGGACAAGAAGAAGAAATTCTTCCGCCGGGTTGTTTTAGATACGTAAAAGAAAAACAAGTAATACGAGTATGGTGTAAAGATGGACAATCTGTATATTTTGATACGGTTGGAGTGCCAGGTAAAAAGAATATGAGTGCAACAGACTTCAGAAATGGTTTTATGAAACATATACCAGAAGATAAACTATTTTTTGTAATATTATAACTTAAGGAATAAGAATATTATTCAATTATTAAAATTTTCTAGTTTATTTTCTAGTGACTTATGTACAATTTATCTTTAGAAATTAAATAGTTTAATCTGTTTTTTGAAAATAATTTTATTTGCAATTTATAATACATAGTTATCATTTTAAATGACAAACAGTATACAGCCCCCGTAGCATAATTTAAATTGGGGTGTTATCCACAAATCATCATGCCCTTGAAATTCTAAGGTCAATCTTAAATGTTAAAAATTGTCCAGAATGTTCAAAACATCTATGATTTGTCAACACGGAAAGTCGTCGTCAGCTTACAAATTTTGCCTGAAATAGAAAAAAAAATTTAATTCTTTGTTTCGATAATGTGGCCAATAAGTTGTATATTGGAAACAATTTGTAATTTTAAGCGTAAATAAATTGATCAATAAGTGACAAGATAATTTATTTTTTGTGATAATACTTACCATAGTATTAATAACATCTTTCCTATATGTACTATATTCTACTTCGCATTATAAAAAATCAATCCCAAAACACAGTATGAACTTCCCAAAGCATTCAGCTTTGCTACAATGAAGTTTACAACACGCTTTCTTAATCTACACATATAAATTTGCTGTCTTTTATTGACAGTTTGAATCCAATTTTAGTGACGAGAAATCTTCATTAATCTTATGTGTTATTGATAAATTCAGTTGATAGCATTTCCTTCCTGTAGTCGTGTTGACAGTCAGTTCTTTAATCATGTGTATTAAAACATAGAACTGCAATTTAACAAAGGCTGCATCTCACACAGGTAACATAAAAAATGTTAGTAATACAATGCAGTAGAGCGGATGGATAGGGAAAGAAGTGTCAGGAGAATGTATGACGTACAAGTGGATAGAAGAAATCGGGGGTGTCCAGGAAAAGGTAGCGCCATCAAGTGGATCAAATACTTGATTTCAGGTCACATCAAAACAAACTAACAGAAGACGATAAATTTGAATAAAACAGTGTGCGCCAGACCAGCGTTATGTGACATTCCTCCTTCTATGTGTACTCCTGCCGCATAATGGCGTGATTGTAAAGTTTATTCTTTTACCAAGATATTAATTAACAGGGTTAAAATTAGCAAATGAAGATGGATCACAGAAGGTAAGTTCTGCTTACGGTGGATAGGATGAAAAACATTTTTATCGGTTTTAAGCATTTTTGATTATTATTCACCATGGTGTTAGAATGACCTAATACAAAGCCATGGGATAACTACTAACCCCTATGGTACTAACTCATGCATTTTATTTACTTATAATAATATCGTCGGGCCAAAGCCAAAGTCGCAAATCTACAAAAACATTACCTCGAGATATTGAGGTGTGAAGTCTGTGAACTGGCATAAAAAATCAATTTATATTGTTACTAAACTGGCTCCATATGTGTTAATAAATAGACTTTTGTTACCAGTTCAAAAATGTCAAACATCAGTATCTCGAAATGATGCTTTTGCAGATTCGCGACTTTGGCATTGACCCGACGATATGTGAATCGATTCTAAAGTAAAAAAATTAAATAAACAATGATGTTGTACAATAAATGAATTCTTTGAGCAGTAAACAAAATGCATGAAAAGTTTCAGCGGATGTTACAACAATAAATCAAACACAAGGCACAATAAAGATGGACAAAAATTTTATTGAAAAAAATTATAATGTTGGGTGTAGAATTAAAATATGCAGTTGAATTTAGACTGTCAAATGTTGTTTATAATTTACAGACATGTGATTTAGTTGTTATAAAAATATATACACGGTTAACTTTAATTTTATTACAATTTTAAGTTTTTTTTTTTTCAATTCAAGCAGGTAACAAAAGTAAAAAATGTGGTGTAAAATTTTGACTTCTAAAGAGAACACTTTGCCGGGAGGAGATGTTGTCCATACCTAAAAGTGTGTGAAAAATGATTGTTAGAATGATAATACCAAAATATACTACAGGTTTCCATGCATCAAATCATGTAGGTGTAGGTACAGTCTGACTTTTCATAAGTAGACTAAAATGAAGGCGTTGCAATCGTTTAAAAGGTTTTAAATTGCAACACCAAGATGGCTCATCGGATGATGAATGTATGTTTAAAAAAAAGTGCAATGGTCCGAGTGTATATTTTTTACTTTAAGCAAAACGGTGCTCATGAATTAGTTGTACTTTCCGGAAGGAGATGATTCTACATCATATTTTAAGACAATTTTTTAAAACTTTTAAAAAATTTAATGCTTTGCAAAGAAGATTAACTAAACGGAAAAGACGATTTTTGTTTGTATCACTGAAATTTCGACAAAAAGAGTTGCTTGGTGTTGCCATTGTAATGAAAAATTTTTGTTCCACTTTATTAAATGTCTACATTTTATTGCCAAGTATACATATACACTGTTCTGTTAAGTTCTCTTATGGAATCAAAATAAATATTTAATTAAAAACGTGCATTTTCAGTATCTCAAATAAAAGTGAATATTAAAGGTCACAGCGCATGAGCCTGCTTTGATTGTTTGCATGATTTATTAAGAGGAACGGCTGTGCTACTGTTTCATACGTAACTTAATTTTGGATTTGCGGCCAAAATACCCATCCAAACTGAATGATATATATTTTTAAATTAAAAGTTTAGTAAATATCTAGTATGGATGAGAAGTAGTATATTTATTTTTGTTTTAAATTATGAAGTACAAAGTACAGGCCACGAAAAAAAAATGTTTCATAATTTTAGATGCAATTTAGAAAATTATTTGCGGATTAATCGTATTTAAAAAAAAAATTATATTTGCTATGTAAATATAATTACGTAAATAAAAATTTAAAACAAAATATTTTTAAAAAAATGTTTTTTCGGGTCAATATTTTAAATTATGTACGGCAAATTTGTATTCCAACGTAAATCGGTCATTTTTAATTTAAAGTCCACCATAATGCTTATTTTAATATTTTTTTAAATTTTTTATTTTATATATTTTTTTTATTTTATATTTCATTATATGTTCAAAGTAAACGGGGTAAAACTATTTTTTAAATCACCGTTGGCCCCCAAATAATTGTTAAAGGTACCTATAAAATTGTGAAAAATCAATTCCTTTAATGGCCTATATTTCATTATGTAAAACTAAAATAAATAAATTACTTCTAATCCGTACTAGATATTTACTATACTTTTTTGGCCTCAAATCGGTATAATAAATAACTAGGCCTTTTTTTTTTTGGCCTCAAATCCAAAATTAAGTTTTGTATGAAACAGACCCCACAGCCGTTCCTCTTGAGAGTAGTTCTTTATTACTTAAAATATGGGACAATGAACAGGCTGATAAGGATCGGTAGACATCAATGTTTACTAACTAAATTAAAATCACCTAATATTATGTATGTTTAAAAAATCTTATAAGGCAAAAATATTTTTAAATCTATATTGTGAATCTCATGAAAACAAATATCACATATTATCGGCTAGCAACTAAATCCACAAGTACAGTTTTGGATATAAATGAGTTAACAATACCACGAACCGCACTCTACTTGAAGGCAAAATCTACTATGCACCGAGACTAACTTAAAAGGCCACATAATTTTTTTTTAAATCCATGTAGTAATTTAAATATGCATAAACATGTGTTTTCTTTCCAGAATTATTTTTTTTTAAATCAAAAGCATAAAAAGACTACTTGGCAATGTTTTAGAATACATAGTTGAAACAAATGACATCTTTTCAAATTTGACTGCTGACATTACCGGACGAATATTCGAGTCTTAAAATGTATTTTACTCGGTTACTTATTTCATGCATTTAGGGGATTTTAATTGTAATCCAGCGATACATTTATATGAATTGAATAATGACAAGGTCATGCACAAAAATTTACAAATTTGATTGCCGACGCTACCGGACCAGTCATAAAATGTGTTTTGCTCATTTACTTATTTCATGCATTTAGTGGATTTTAGTTGGAAGTCATGTTTATAGAAAAACTTCAATTTAACGTCACCCCTATTTCACGTTTTTTCTACTTTTTACGCCAAAAAGCTGAAGTTCCAATTTATTCCATACATTCTCATACAAATATTCCTCCAATTTACGGTTATTTTTTTAAAATTCTGCACCCTGGTTTTATGTCAGTTTCATACCGACTATACTACCGTTTTACTCAGTTACTTATTTCATGCATTTCGTGGATTTTAGTTGCAAGCCAACAATATATTGAATTGAATAGTGATACGGTCATGCACAAAACTTACATATTTCTGCGGTAAAGGTTTCAGCGATGCATGCAAGGGTGCTTGAAGGAGAAGGAAGGGAAGATGAAGGTAGATGAATCAGGAGACAGTTAGTAAGAACATAAAATCATCAGTAGATAGTGATCCTCTGGGGAGCAAATCTGCAGAAAGGGAAGTAGGGTTAATGACAGGAATATAAAATTTGCGCAACTGTGTTGTATAATATTATATATTTTCAAAATTAATAAATCTCATTTTTACATTTTTTTTTCAGGTAAATCACATGCTGGAAGCAATAAACTTTAAAAGCTTGCAAATGTTAAAGTACACTTTACAGTAATAGATAATATTAGTTAACGCGTTGGTCGTCCAACATAAAAGAAATGTAATAAATTCTATTCCCCTATAACTTTTCTAGTTTCCTGTATTTTATCAATATTAAGATTAATTTGGACTTGAATAGTATTTAAGCTAGTGGTAACATATTGATTAAAATTATATTAATTAGAAATCCAACAACCATAGACATGACAACATACATACACATGATAGAATGTACGATAAGTCTTACTCGAAACAACCGATAATTCTGTCTTTTCAATGTTAAATAACATACTTACATAAATATTATCAACTCTATCTACTTATGTGTCGAATGTGTGGGTAACTGAATATGGATAAAAACATAACTCCAGAACTTAATACAGAAGATGAAGGTATTCGATGTTAGTAAAATGGATGCAACATTTAACAGATAATTAAGTTCTATAACTAAATGCTATGTATTTGTTTTAAATGTCATAATAGATTAAATTATGTATCATACAGCTGTAAGAAGTTTAACAGTAATTATAGAGGTGCAACTATTGATCGTTTTATACTGGAATAATAGTTTTTTAATCTCCTAAATAGACAAAAAGTAGAATTACATTTTCGAGTTAAATTGAAGCAAAGAATCATATCCGATTTATAGAATTATGCACTGTCATAAATGCCTAGACTAAAATTGAACATCCAATTTGTCAAAATAGTTAGTCTAGAACTAAAACCAAATATGACCGAGTACAAATACTCATTCATCAACTTTTCCGCTGACATAATAACCACACACATTCAAAATATACCTGATGTTTAAAATCATATAGCTGCGTAATAAAATTCTTTTAAAGCATTTGTATCATTGGCCAAAGATGCAGCGCTCTGAAATTATGCAAATAAGCTAAAAAATCTTAATGCATTTATTTATATCTTTCTCCGAGGCGCAATATCTTTTTTTTGTGACTCTAAATATTATCATTAATCTATCACCTCAGATAAATATGCTGGTCCTTGTACTGACTTTAACTGCATCAAATTGGTTCTTGTAATTATTTAAACACGCATTATTCCATACCAAACGTTGGTTGATATATGATTTCTTGACAAAATTACATTCTGAGACACTCAACTGCTACTTTGGAATATTATGACAACATGGTAAACATTAACTTCTACAACACACTTCTTGTCTTTTAATGAACACTTTAAATCAGTTTCTTGATAAGTACTCAATGTATCATAAATATGTACTTCTCTACACTACATAAATATTATTTGTAAAAATATTGCACGGAAATGAAAAATGATTTTACACGACATTTTATAAAAGTTTGCAGATAAAAATTTGGGCTAAACGTTATTAAAAAAAATCATAGTTTTTCTTTTGCAAGACACTTTTCAAAAATATTCTGTGATACATACTAATGTTTTAAAAATCCGTATCTTATTAAAATCTGCACCTTTTACTATAAAGCACCAATAGTTTGTTAAAATTAGTGATATTCGCATTCACATGCCTTATCAATGTTTGCAGGTTTTTCAGTGCAGCTGCCAAATATCCTGAGCAAGGCGGCAAGCACACAAATTTCAACAATTTCAAATTAAGTAAAGCCAATTTTCAAATAAAAACAAAAATTGTTAGGTACGTTTGCTCAATTCAATGTTTAGCGATAAATTGATTTCTAAAAATTAAAAATAAGTAATATATTTTTACTGTTGTTTACATATTTAAGATTTCAAAAAAAAATAATAATGATTTTAGTTTAAAAATATAATAAACGTATAATATGTGTATAATATAATACAAGTAAAAGGTTTCAGTATAATAAATTGTACCTCAGACGTAATATTTGTAAAAGTTAAGAAAAGATGTCACAAGGTAATGCATGTATATAATAAAAATAGTGATTGAATATAAGAATATGTTTGAGAAATCATAAGCACTACAAAAAAGAACTAAAATATGAATAATCGCACATAATTATATGACAAAACACACCCGGCTCACATAAAATAAACACTTTAAAATCATTATACACATTCATGTAACCTGAAGCAAAAGATGTCGATTAGTGACATATATCCCAAATCTACAATGTTTCTTTGAAAAATATAGCAAATGACATATACCAAACTGTCTACAATGTTTCTTTGAAAGATAGAGAATGTCGGAGATGTAGAGGATGTCATATCTCAAACTATCAAAACAATGTTTCCTTGAAAGATAGTGAGTGACATATCCCAAGCTATCAACAATGTTTCCTTGAAAGATAGTAAGCGACATATCCCAAGCTATCAACAATGTTTCCTTGAAAGATAGTAAGCGACATATCCCAAGCTATCAACAATGTTTCCTTGAAAGATAGTAAGTGACATATCCCAAGCTATCAACAATGTTTCCTTGAAAGATAGTGAGTGACATATCCCAAGCTATCAACAATGTTTCCTTGAAAGATAGTAAGCGACATATCCCAAGCTATCAACAATGTTTCCTTGAAAGATAGTGAGTGACATATCCCAAGCTATCAACAATGTTTCCTTGAAAGATAGTAAGCGACATATCCCAAGCTATCAACAATGTTTCCTTGAAAGATAGTAAGCGACATATCCCAAGCTATCAACAATGTTTCCTTGAAAGACAGTGAGTGACATACATATATGCACATATAACAAATTGTCTACAATGTAAAAACATGTCAAGCTATGTATGGAACTGTTCCCTAATAATATAGCAACAAATCTAAAACACATTAGTTGTATTTCTACAGGAGTGAGCGACGGGGGATGTTTGGTTGGTTGGTTGTTTGGGGTGGTTAGGGGGCGGTGCTTACATATGCTCAGGGTGGCTGCGGATGCAGTCGATCATGTCGGACGGCTTCAGCTCTCCGATGCAGATGCGGTGGATGGCAGTAAACAGAGGAAACCTAAAATTGATTAATCAAGTGGTTAGATAATGTTTAATTCAGCATAATGTATGAAACAATCATTCTTAACTAACCATCATGCCATTTCTCCACAAGGGTAGATAGAGAGTATGGTCCGCCAAACAACTCGATCTTGGCATACACCTTCTTGCTTCATTCACATTCATACAGCATTTCATACATTCTCTTCTGTTATCCAGACTTCTGATATGGCACTTCTTTATCTAAATTTCTTCTTTTTACTTGGAAAACAACAGAGGATGTCAGGGCAAAAGACCATATAGAGATAAACACATTTAAAGTTTGGGCATGTGGATTTGTTGAATTAACCCATTCGTACCGTACATATGGTTGAAAACACAGGATTTCAGAATTTTTTCCTCCCTATCTAGGGAAAACAAAAATTGGCAGTTGTCATTGTCTATTTTTATCATTGGATATTAGCTACTCGTTCAGGCGGTAGCCATTTTAATATTCGTATAGGTGATTTATGTATTTGAAATTTTTCTCCCAAGTTTTTTGTAAGTTTTTAAGGAATGTTTCTACAGGGTGGGGCGGGGCCGACTGACGAGTTTCAAAGAGTCACTGCTCGGGCTGGGGTGGGGGTAGGCAGGTGTGAGTGGTCTCATTATGTTCCCACCATCATCTCGTTTTAGTAATTACCATGATTTGAAGAATGCATCGAGTTTTCGCTATGCATGCGTTTTACGAAAAAACATGTTTGGTATTCGCCATGTAAAGGGCTTTTTGTCAACACTTCGAAATTTCAGGTGCCGTTTTCGTTCCTTCTGCTAACACAATCAAATTTTGGATTCGACAATTGGAAGAAACTGGAAGTACCCTAAGAGGAGGTAGTGCAGTCGGTTAGAGCAGCACTTGAGCAGTCACCAAAATGCTCAGCTCGGAAGCACTCGGTTCGTTGGGGATGTCACACCACTCTTTGAGGAGAATTCTTCATGAAGATTTGACATTTCATTCCTACAAATTAATGCTTGTTCAAGAATTGAGTGATATTGACTACGCGAATTGCAAAACTCACTGTCAGGAAATGCTTCAGCAAATCCCTCGGAGTGCAACTTTTTTCAATAGCAACGAGGCCCATTTTCATCTTTCTGGAGCTGTCAATAGACTAAATTTTCGATATTGGGCTGAAAATAACCAACGGCAACTCCACGAAAGACCACCCCGTTCCCCTAAAGTGGCGGTGTGGTGTCCTGTGTCCCAATTTGGGGTGACAAGCCTGTAATTTTTTGAGGTCGAAAACAGGACGGTCACTGTCACTTCTGATCGTTATGTTTCGATGTTACAAATTTTTTGTAGCCAGATTGGGAGAAATAGCTAAAGAACATGACTTGGGGAACGTATGGTTCTAACAAGACTACAGGGCTACATTAAATATTTTAAAATGGCCATTATATTACTATCTTACTAAAAAGCATAAATTTGTCAAATAGAAACAATTTATCGATGTAGACAATTGCGTCACAAAAATATTCTTTAAAAGTTTGTTTTCATGGGGTAGGAACAGTTTTCAGCCTTTATGAACTGTACGCCACTGCCCAGTACCCAATAATAGATAGGGCAAGGTCAAAAAAAAAAACATTTGTACAGCACCCTTGAAGTGATTTTTCACATAAGCAGCTCTAAACAAATCACCCAAATATTATTACTGCTATTATTATAGAAAATAGAAACAACACTAAATAAAGCAAGCAAAGAAAAACATACTTAGTTTCCATTCCTTTAAGTTTGAGCATGTGGTTGACTTCTTCAGCGGTGAAGGGTCCCTGTAATTTTTGACCATTCAACATTTCAACTTCCAATTCCTTGATGGATTTTCCAGTCTTCACAAATGCCTCTGATACGCGCCTGTTGCGACCACCTTCAAACCAAAAAACATTGATTATAACATGGATTAGTTTTTAAAATTATTGAGTGCAATATTAAACACATATGATTGATTTGTCAATGCCACACCCATATCAATTTTAGACTTTAAAAACATACCGTCATTCAAATATTATCTAAACCTCGTATCTCAGAAATTAACAAAAATAAGAATAATTAAAATGTAATTTAAACTCATTTTTAAGCCACAAGCACTGGACTGATATAATATTTAAACAAAATTCAAAATATGAAAAATATTTCTATTGGTTTATCTAATGTATACGTATGTATGTTTCATTATTACGCATTATCTCAACGCTGGAAAGGGTCAGGGGTTCGAATTAATGACAGTAAAATGTAGTTTTTAACGGGAACAATGCGGTATACTTCAACTTCACCAGAAGGAGCAAAAAAAATAAATTTACTAGGAACAAAAATGGAACATTGACTTCAGCTACAAAACATTCAAATTTCGAGCTCACTGCTGCGAGTTCAAACACCCCAATGCTATTTTATTTTGTTCTACGATCCAAGTTACAAACAATATGTTGATAGTTTCATTTAATTAAAAAAACATTTATGGATGAGTTTGTGTATTTCGGAAGAATGTTTATGAGAGATGTAAAGGCTAATAAGGATATTAAATTAATGATATGGTGAAAGGGGTAGTAGCTGAAAGGGTCGGGGTAGCTGTAGGGGTGGAGGTAGCTATAGAGGAAGTTATTACAATATTAATTCTTAACAATTATATTACTTTCAAATCCTCTTCCTCTTCTTAAGCGCAGAATCATCAATATTTACCGTAGCAAGTGGTGATGAGATCAGCAACACCGCATGATTCAAAGAAAGTGCTCAGTTTGCTTCCCGGATAGAAGACATCAACAAACTTGATCATCTCCATGAGACCCAATCGGATGATGGCGGCTTTTGTATTGTCACCGAAGCCTAATCCGTCCACAAAACCGGCACCGCAAGCTACGATATTCTGTAAGCAGTAATTATATTGGTTAAAACGCGAGAGATTGAGACAGTGAACAAAATGTAACAATACTGGAGAGCTTGATACTTACAGGAAAACAGTTCTAAGAATTATGTTCGTACTTCTTAATCAAGTTTCGTGAGCACATAAAATAAACATTGGCACATAATGTGAGAACACTGTATATAATTGATGATTTGATGATCAAACTTTACTGCAAAGTTTTTATAAAAAGAATTATCAGAACAGAAGCTGTAAAGCTGAAAATGCCACCAAAAAAGAAAAGAGAAGATAAAATACATCAGAATTTATTTTTTTAAAGGTGAATTTGTGGAAATGGATATTCCTTTATTGTAGCGTGAACAGCTTTACAGCCCTGTGGACTGCACAACTGTGATATTAGAATATATTGGATAAGATTTGCAGTACAGTTAAATAAATCGAGACTACAATAAAATAGCAAAAAGTCGTCTATAATTAATAAGTGTTCATATATTTTGTTACCTTCAGGGCTCCGCAAATTTCAACTGCGTCCTCATCATCAACCACCACCACCCGGAAGTTGTGTGTCATCATCATGTCTCGGAGGACGGGGGCGAGGGTGGCATCACGGCACCCGATGGTGGTCTCACAGAACTTCTCCTCGGCTACCTATTACACAAATAACGTGGTTATTAGATTTCTCGCCACCAGAGGCTTCTCCATAGTAAACCTGTAGGACCAAAGAGTGTTAAGGGGCCTCAACTTGGGTGGCTAGATGTGTGGAGATTAACACTACCTGTAGGGAGATAGCAGGAGACCGACAGGAGTGGATGAATTTCCTAAAGGCAGTCAGTCCGAGGGTTATACCAGGAATACACTTCATTAAATTATGAGGCTAAATTATATAAAATTACATATCATATTGACAACCTGCAGTGCACCTAGTGATTAAGGTGTTGACTTAGCTTTAGATATGGAGGTTATGGAATCAATTTCAATAAAATATTTGCTAATTAAGTTATGTACCTTTTTAAAATGGCTTGAATATATTTTTTAAATGTATGTTAATAATTCTACAACATGTAAAAATTAAGATGTATAGTAAAATAAGCAAATAATGATATGTGTTTTAAAGAAACTACATTTTCATATAACATACATAATATTGTGTACCTGCTCAGAGTCAATATTTATAGTTTGACAACTACAAGCTCTCCATTATATCAGCTGTTTAAATTACCCAGGTTAACTAAAAGATCATTATATATAATATTATCGCACGAGAATAATGTAGAGATACCGTGCGTACATAATATAATAAACACATTCTTATAACGCATAATCCACACTCGTATCAAAATAATTGAAACATTGCCAAATCACTTAATTATTTCAATGCAATAAAAATTGCTGATCAGCAAAAATTAGACCGAAAAGAACAATAAGAAAATTATTAGATATTCATTTAATTGGCAATGTGGTTATATTATTATTACACTTGGTTTCTTAAACTTCTGTTTAAATAGCAATCTCAGGATATAAAAGTGATGATTCTATCACATCTTATAGAGTATCTGCAAGGTAAATACGGCATACTGATACATACACATAATGTTTAAACGGTGCCAAGAGTTGTGTCAACTCTTCGGTATATATTTCATTCAAATGGTATTTCAAACACACATATTATGTACACTACTTTCTTGCTTTCTCGTACATCGGACAATATGAGATGTGAAAATAGCTACTATTAACATGCTATTTTAATCACTACCACTTGTTTGTATAAACTCAATTCCGCGATACGAAAGATTTTTGATTTTATTTGTTTAGCATTAAAAAAAATTTCAAATTGAAACTAGACAGTTTTAAACACCATAATGTGATGCACAAGTAACAATAATATATTGACATAATCTTTGGATTTTATCTACGAATAATAATAATTTATTCTTTTTCTTGTATTTTTTCGGCATTCACTATATAGCAATTTCTAGACATTCTTTTGGAAGTTTTAATTTACCATGTACTTTTGCTATTTTTGGATTAATAAATTCGCTACCGGTTTCGACACAACCGTGCCATTGACGAGTGTTCTTAAAACTAACTTAAATCAGACAAGTGCAGAAATAGAACGCTCGTCAAAGGCATGGTTGTGTCGAAACCGGTAGCGAATTTATTAATCCAAAAATAGCAAAAGTACACGGTAAATTAAAACTTCCAAACAAAATAATTTATTCTTCACGCACGTTTGATAATCATAATTGCGCAATGATATAATGAGTTACTATGACATAATTTAATATTATAATAGTTAAAACAGTAATATTTTAATCATTAATTATTATCATTGTAAACAAACTTAAATAACGCTTCTCTGGTCAACATATTTAATTCTATATTCAGCATCAACAATCTAATTATCATCACGTCGTATGATTTGTAGATTGTGGGTTTGTCCGCACTGAAAAGTTAAGCTTGCCCTATCAAGATCTAAATATCATCACGTCCTTATGAATTTTATGTTGAGATTGTGGGTTCGTTCTCACTGAAAAGTTATGCGTGCACTATCAAAAATCTGAATGTCATTATGATACGTAGATCGTGGGTACATTTCCCACAGAAAAAATAAATGTGTCCAATCAACAATCTAAGTATCATCACGTTGCATGACATGTAGATTGTGAATTTGTTCCCCAGGAAGTGCATGATACAATGAACAGCCCACATATAAATAATGTTAAAATGGGTGGCATACCATTATTACTACATTAATGAAAAATTATACTTACGAAATTAACCAGATAAAAGGCATAAAATGAGACACAAATAATCAGTGTGACCAGAAAAAAACTATAATGTAAACACATAAATTTCTATTAAGTTACCCTTCCTTCGTCAGGACTATATTAAAAATGGTTTTTCATATAGTCCTGACGAAGGAAAGGTACTTCCGAAACCGGTCAATCATTATATTAAATTGAAGTGGTTCAAAACAAATTTATGTGTTTATATTATAATTATGGCAAGTATAAAGTAAATGCTTTTTACGAATATTGAAAACACTAAAATCAAAATTCCAGTTTTCCCAGAGTTGCCTATCAACATTTTATTTTAGGCACTTAAAGAATTGTACACATAAATTTTGAGTCTTTCATAATGTTTTCAAAATTTCATAGTATTACCCTGATAATTCCCAATTTTCACGGTCTATGGCCAACATAATACCCTGGTAATGTTTCATGATTCATACTTGCTTTTAACGTAGCCAACACAACTTTTTTAATATTACAAAAAACTCTCCAAGTCTTGTAAAAGATGTGTGTATTGAATAATAATAATAATAAAAGTGAGCTCACCTCTCCGGCCAAGTTAGCCCCCATGAGCACATGGCAGGGGATCTTCAGGTTCCTTGTGATAATGTGGGAGATCAGATCAATGCCACCTCCCTCGGCAACATCAAAGCCCTGAAGTCAACATATTAACACTCAATCAAACACACAAATCAATCACATCAAATACTGTATTGTCACAGAAATGGTGGGACTTCGATCTGATAACTCAACAAAATACACAAATAATTTATTAAATTTTGCTCTCTGTTCATATAGAAAGGGTTTTCGTAATCAAGAGGTAATAAATACCACCAATAGAACCATCAAAATCATATTCAAAAACACAGAAAACCAAACAAGTCCACTCTCCTTTCCTTTAGTTGGTATTCAAATTCAAAATTGGAATAGTTACAGTCTGACATTTAATAGTAGACAAAAAATGAGGGTGCTGCGATCGTTTAAAATGTAAACGGTATTGCCAAGAAGGCTCATAGGAAAATGATTGTAATTTAAAAAAAGCAGAATGGTCCAAGCGCATATTTTTTTACTTACAAACGGTGTTAAGAAATTAATGGTAGGTAAGTTCCGAAAGGAAATGATTTTATGACAATTTTATGTTTAAACTTTTTTCATGCTTTGCAAGGAAGATACGTGAAAAGGTGATTTTATCGAATTTATACATCGAAATAAACATGTATTAGATGTTAGATAAATAAAAAAACAAAATCAAATTCCGAGACCAAAATATATTTTTTTTAAATGTGAAAAAATTAATTATGTTGTTTCTAACAAACTGTGAATATGTGAAAATATTTGAATGTGAATAACACATTTCAATGACAAAGTGAGTAGCTTTGTGTTACCATAGTAATGACATTTTGTAATTCCAAAATAATAAACATGTACAATAAAATGTCAAGCTATACATCAATCATTATAAATAAGTAGGTATTCAAATGTTTACTATATAAACACTTCGTTTACTGATACTTATTAATTTTTACACTAGAAAACTCTCACATAAACATGGAAAAGGGACAGACCAACTTCTAACTGGACAACTGAATGTTTATATGACATATATACTACAAAAATATTCACATTATACAATTACATACATATAGATAAATAAATTGTTCAATGACAGTCAATAGGAAATAGTTTTATTAAGAAATTTAATTTTATTTATTTCTTTAGATATTTAATAAAGCTTGGCACTGACAGCTCCGTTGTAGTGCACACATGTAATAGAAATAGGGGTTACAATGGAACTATCAGTGGTAGGACCATCAAAAGAATAACACTTATGCATAATGGTTGTCTTATGTGGTAAGATCCACACTGCCAGTATTAGCTTAAAATTGAATATATGTTGTACATAATTAGGATCATACAAACCTTGATAAGGGAGAGAGCAGCTGCCGTGGGCTTGATCTTTCCAAGTAATGTGGAGCAGAGGTTACGTATAAACTGGTGCGGGACAACAAAGATTAAGATATCCGCGTCTTTGGCTGCGTCAACAACATCGGGAACGGCCACCTGGAAAATGCATTAAAGGAGCCTTAAAGCCAGATGACATGACGCATGTCTCAACTTTAATAATGGCCCAAATAACTCTATCCTTAGGATTATTGTACTTGTAGAGACAAAACATTATAATATTATGATAGTACATATTATGTAACATGAAATCGGATTTGGACACTTGCGGCCGTTACATTCCCATTTTAATTATTGGATAATTAACTGTAAATTTAACAGTTAACTATCCAATAAATAAATTGACAAATTAACAGTCACAAGTGTCGTAATCTCGTCAGTTGAAATATGAAAATACATATCATAATCTGATGTTTAACCTTTGGAACACCGAGCTCCTGTGATCTAATATTTCCATACTGTGCCGAGGGTAAACTTGCACGCGGCCCGATTTTCATAATGACTCACTCGTTTTTTTGCAAAATAATGTTTTTGTAAATTGTACCGTCTTACCAGACAATGTGTTTATATATTTATAAAAATTGTATACTATCCAGTGGCGGCTCATGACTTTTGAGTGAGCTAGAGCGCTAAGATTAAAAAATACGACGTTATTGATGTTGCTGAAGCTGAAAATTATTTTTAATTTTTTTCAAAATTTCAATTTTTTGTATGGAGATTTAGATGGTGGGTAGGGCACCTAACTACTGCCCTACCTACCATCTAAATCTTAGCACTCTAGCTCACTCAAAAGTCACAAGCCGCCACTAATACTATCTATCATAAGTAGTTTCCCCAGAATATCTAATTATAATTAAAGAAAAGATTTTTTTGACATTGCCGATCGGATATGCCAGCGTTCAATGGATACAAATTTTAGTTATCCAATAGGCAATTCCGGCGCACTAGAAGTTAATAATACAATTTTTTTCAATTCAACGCAGAATAGATTAACCTTTTCTTATTCGAATTTTATTCATAAGATTTTTGTAATTTTTAATGTTTTAAAAGTATTTGAAAAAAAATTAAACCCTCCAGTGAGGGTTCCCGTTTTTACCTAAAGGGTGTGCTTTTGAAGATATAAGGGCTGGAAGTTTCGCCCTCTAGAAATTTCAAGAACAGTCTTCCGGAAAGTTCGAGAAGGTTCGATAAAGCTGTAGAAAGTTCTGATCCAAGAAATTGCAATGGCGCCTTTTAAATTAATAAATAACTATCCACATAAAAATCTGCTCATCATTTAGCCACAACATTAAATAAAAGTAACAATTTGGCGTTCAACGTCATATTTGCCTAACAAGCCGAATATTCAATGACAAATGGGCTGGGCCTATGGCCTGAGTGCTCTTAGGAGTTATGTAAACCTCTCCGTATCAATAAAATAAAAAAGGTGCAACACCAGCGAGAAGGGTTAAAATGAGAAAAAAAATTGTAAAAAATTACTTATGTTCTATAAAAATAATTACATGCTTATAATATTAAGAAAAATTAATAATTCATATATTATTCATCTATTAAAAAATGTAATGATGTACTTTTTATACGCATTTAAATACGCACCAACCCACGGTTTGAAATGAAATAAAAATGATTTATACAATAATTGAAATGTGCAACAAATATGTATTACATTATCGTGCAAATGGGGATTAATACGGCTCTGCCAGTATCTTATCTCATCATGGATATTACGCGGACAAATTACAAAATTCATTATATTCATAATATCTATTTTATGAAAGTCTCATAAGTCATCCGTTTCGTGTAATAGAATATCAAACTTGGATACAGTTTTATCTATTGTGTTATTATTAGAAAAAAGCTGAAGCGGAGTGTATTCTCCCGCTAAGCATTCCCACTTATCTTATCAGTACTTAACGTGGACAAACATTATATTATATCACTTTGGGAGAAAATACTGCCGCTAAATAATAGCGCCGGGAAATTATTTTGATAAAAAAAAAATGTCACGCATTCACTATAAAATGTGTTTCTCGGTTTGATAAAATTTTATCTAGTGTCACATTTTGATTATTAGTGATGTTTTGTACTGTAGTAAGCTATGAGAAGTAAGCAAAAAAATATATATTATTCTGTGTAGGCAAATTATTTGCAAAACCACTCGATTGAGAAGTAAAAAAAGTGTGGAATTTTTCACAAGAATAAAAAAATTAAATTTTTGTAAGCAAAAAAAAGGTACAAAAACCATTTAACAAAAGATTTGACGAGAGCATTATGTTCTTTCATCACTGTGCGCTGCATAAAAGCTGATAAAGACATTGTTGATAAAAAAAGCCTCCTTCACGCATTGTCGATCAAGTGTTTTGTATTTGTTTGTTCGTAATATAATGTGTTTTTTATTTTATGTAACAAATTGAAAACTTTTGAATGGATAAGTGTTTTATTTGGGAGGGAATGGGAAAATATAGATAGCAAATGCTCTATATTTTGCACTTTTTGGGATGTATCAATAGCTATGTATATGCAACATTTTTGGCGATATAACTTTGTAAATCAAAATAACACGAAGCATGAAACCATTTTAAGATTCTATCAAAAAGGCTGTGATGGACTGGCCATATGTTAAAAAATGCTATATGACAGCACAATAAAGATCGTGACCAAGTGAGTGCCCCGGCAGAAAAAAACTAGAGGAACACCGAGGTGGACTGAATATGAGATAAAAGACTGGAGCAGAATGGGAAGTCCTGGAAACCGGAGATAAATGGCAAGGAAAGAGTCGGTAGAGAGTACTTGTGAAAGAGGACAAATCCCGCTCTGGGAAGCTGAATGATATAAAAATTTAACTTTAAAATTTTAATGACTTAAAACATTTTGGAGTATCTACAATTATTAATAAAATAAAGAGTGACTGGTACTTACTTGATGTACTGAAATATCTAAAGGCGTAACAGTGAGAAAATCTCCAATCAAAAGTCATTTCAAAGTACCTTTAGTCAAGTAAGGATTCGCATAGGACACATCAATTTTATCCATATAATCGTTTTTAAATTTTTTTTATATGAATACCGCACAAGAGTCCCAACTGCTCCCAACCGTCTGGAGCCAGTGAGACTATGGCATTCCCAATTGGGGAATGTTGTGAATCTGAAGGTATTGGGGAGGGGAAGGAGAAGAGGGGGAGGAAGGTGGGGAATACCTGGCTATTCAGATCTGGTCACCAAACACAGCTAAAAGCCATTTCAAGCAACGTTTCAATTCTGAATGGCGGTATTTCACCAGGGCGATAATGAGAGTATCTTCCACTTTTTCCGTTTGTAGTTATACTGTCAACAAATCATAACTGCATATTAGTCAATAAAAATGTACATTCAAATATGAACATGCTATTAATGCACTCAATCAATTCGGCCGTGAGATTATTTTCTAGGTTGCCTGGATATGGCATAATAATTGAACATGTTGACATCACAGAAGTGTTTCCTACAGTCAAGTTCACAGTCGCATCGAATCATTCAAGTGCACATTGCAATTGAAATCTGTAATATCATTGTCCGTCTCATTGAAGCACTCTTTGCATGTATGTACTATCACTCGCGGTTGCACAAGCTATTTTTTAAACGCCCACGTCATGTAATATATTTACATAATCACCATAAAAAGTTTGTAAGATGATTATTCCTCCTATGTAAATAAGAATAAGCCAACTACATTTTAGAAGAAAATAATCCAATGATAAAAAAATTACAAAAACTGTAAGTTTATATTATTAAGAAGTATCTATTTTTAATTATAATAACCGAAGAGATATTACACAACAACCGAGTGCCAACACTATTTTTTTTTAAATTTTATTACTTATTGAAAAAATGGAAAATATAAAACAACCAATAAGACATTTCACGTTACGTTTGACAACTAAATTGATGCCAATTTCAATAACGGAAAAGACATTCAAACTGAAAATAATCACAATAACCTTAAAAATCAAAACGTTAATTTGTTACCGGTTAACAGCTGAGTTGGCATAGCTTATGGGTCCCACCAAGGCATCGTGAGTTCAATTCCTCTACTGGCTAAGTCCTCCATTACGACGCAAGCAACATTTTCTGCTTAGTATGATGGTAGTAAAAGATTTTCAAATATTGTCGGGTTATTCATAACCCAATTATTTGTTTATACTTTGCAAATTTCATGACGCCAGAGCTCACCATTATATAAACATATTTATGCTTTATACTTAAGACAATATTATGTCTATTATAAACTTGTTTGAAAGCCGCCTAATGTAGAAAGCTTTAGTAAAGGCAAATTAATTAATGATTTATTCACACATTATAAAAAGGAAAGTGGTTTATCTACTTAGCTTTGTACCTAAGTTTGCGAAAGGTAATTTAATAATAACATCGGTTTATATCTACCTACTGGTTTAACGCTTGCAAGTCAAAGCCTGGACCTTGAAACTAATTAAAAGAAGAAAAAAAAGTGATTGTTTAAATAATCTAAATGCTGACTTATGAAACTTGATATTTTACAACTCGTGTTGCTGAATATTCAATATGGCATTTAATGAATTGAATCAGCTATGATAAAAAAAATTATACATGTTGCCCCATATGACCTTGAATCACAAAAAAGGTGGTATTTAAAATATTAACTTATACCAGTCAATGTTAAAAAAAAACATGCTTTTAAAAATGACAGTCAATCCATAAAAAAAATTAACAAATTCTGTTAAAAATTCTCTTACTTTTATTTGAAGTGCAAACCATGAATACTTTTTACAATGATTCTGCTGAGTGCGATAGAAATCACATAAATATTATGAAATCGTATTTTTAAACCAACATATTATTAATATAACAGTAGAGGGAATGAATCACTGACATCAGAATTAATAGACCTGCCATAAAGCCAAATTTGCCTACCATTTTGACAGCTGGAGGCAAGCCACGTGACATCCTAAATTTGTCAGCAGGTAGGTCTACGCATTTCTCGAAAAACACTACATCATCATTCGTTTATTGACCAGCAGCGAGTGATATTCGAAGATTTAAAGAAATAAAACAATAATTATGGTTTAATGTGCAATCAACCGTTGTAAAAATTGAAGTCATAAAGAGAATAATCAAACTTATCACAATACATTCCACAGATAAATATTTTTTTGCTGTATTTAAACTTATTCAATTATAAAATACATGAACAGTTTTAGTGACACTAATTGACCGCCGTCCACGTTTCTTTCACGCGATTCTGACTAGGTTAAGCAAATTTAAAACATTAGTAAAAGAGTCAAACTAAATACTCCAACAGAATATTTGGTTTTTGTAAACAAACCGAACCTTTTTCTTTTTAAATGAATAACTTAAATTGGCAGTTTAGGTTAGTTCGGAATCTGTTACCACAGTTATGGGAAAAGATGAGATTTGCCATAAATTCCACGCAATTGTAAAAAGGATGAGTTGACTATTACCAGATTTGCTTTTCGAAGAGTAAATACTAATACGTTGCAGTGCAATGCGAGTTGCCTGCAGACTGTCGGGATGCATTTATTCACAAATCAAATGACAGTGACACGCCTAAGCTCGCACCATAATTTTGGTTTCTTCCCCTTGCACATTATGGCATATGTATTATTTGCTTTGTGGAATGAATCTAATGTTTCATTTTTAATTATTAATATAAAACAAATTATGAATCACGGTAGGCTGTTTTCACAATCACCACAATTACCTTGTAAATTTATTAATTAGGTACTTACTTACCACGGCAGTATACTGTTTACCTTGTAAACAACTAATTGTGCTAATCATTATAAATTTTTTTTTTTTTTAAATATGTATTAAGTTATTACTGGTATCTTCCGCTTCGCGTGTGAAATAACCTTTTTTTTTAAATCTATTTATCAATTGAAAAAAAATAACAGGATCGGCTGAACGGGCAGAGACCGTTGTATTTTTTCCTTTTGTATGGCATTTAACGCAAGATAATTTCCGAACCGCAAAACATTGGGACAACCCATAATCCAGGTACCGTTAGGATATTATCCGCAGATATGACAAGTGGGCGGAAAAAAAATTAAATAGGAAACCCGAGCTAACATTTACTAATCGATGGCCTCGAGTATTTTAACTCTTATTTTTCTTGTCCAAAATGGTAAAATTATTGTTTACATTTTTTCACACCTATATTTGCGTAATCGCCCGGGAAGCGGTTGAGTATAAAATAGAAAAACTGTTTGCAAATTTCACTAAAAACTCACACACGGTAAGCTGTATGAAATTTTTAGATCAGTGCCGATATTTTCAGCTCAACACCATTTCCATCAAACTCATGATGAATAATATAAAGTATTTTTATAAACAATAATTATTAGTCTGAAACACTCATCCAAATTGAAAAAAACCTTTCCGAGCAAAGATAAATGTCGCCGACAGGACTCGAACCTGCACCCTTCTGATGTCCGGTCAGATGCTCTACCGTTGAGCTACGTCTGACCGGACATCAGAAGGGTGCAGGCTCGAGTCCTGTCGGCGACATTTATCTTTGCTCGGAAAGGTTTTTTTCAATTTGGATAAGTGTTTCAGGCTAATAATTATTGTTTATAAAAATAATTGCTACCCTTTGCGCTATGCACAAAAATCTTGTCTTAAGTTTTTAAGAACTTTAGTTTATCAATTAATAATAATATAAAGCTTTGAAAAATTCATAAAACTGTCGAAAAATACAATCAACAGGTCATATTGTTTGTTTCATATTTTTCAACAGTTTGATAAGAAGTGCACCATAGTTGGAGAGGCAGCGGTGGCCATAAAATTTATTTCCTAATATTTCAATTTTGACCAATGACACTGCGTGTCAAAGCTGCATGCCAGAAAATTGCATTTGGCATTGAAATGAGAAAGAATGGGAAATATTGAGATAGAGTAACACTACTCGGGACCCAGTGCCAAAACACGGCGGGTATTATTATGGTCATGGCAACATATGTAGATCAATGTTGTTCATACATACATTATATATATGTACATAGATTTACGCTTAAATGAAATTACATAGATGCACACATTAGGTTCATAACTGCGTTGTCAAGTCTATTTTAGAACTATGTTTTGTTCACACATCAAAGAAAGACTGTATTCTTTCTATGGTTCGTGATCAAAATCTGCCTATGCAAAACTTATTCAAATCCTTACTTAGTCCCATCTGAATAAATAAGCTGGCATCAAGAATGCATACAAAATTTTTATATTTCGACTCTCAGACGGATTGCAGTTAGAGCACAGACGACACAGGGGTGGGAATGCTGTCCTTGTTCCCCGGGTATTTCAATGGAAGATGCTATGAGAAACTAGCATCATCGATCCCTATGACACCGGAGCATAGTCAGAAAACACGATAAATGCACACCCAACATTTGTATATGGTCAATATGTCACATGAGAAAGGGGAGCTTCTGATTGGTCCTTGTGTTCAACAGCTTGGTTGTGTAACGATTTACCGGTCTCTGTGTTTCCTCCCTCATACAAAAAGGGCCTCTTCAAGACCCATGTTCACTCCTTCCTTTCATTAAAAATACCCTCCATATAGCATCCACAAAGATGATACTGGCCCTGAAGTAAGTTATTACTCACAGAGTCTGCTGTATTAAATAAATATTAAAAAAAACTCTTAGCATTTAATTGTGTAAAACTAAAAATGTGGAGGAAAATGAAGACACATTTTGCAATGCATACTGCAAGTTAAGTGTTATTTAACCTAATTTCCATCGTTGTTAAATCTAAATAATAACTGTTTTCGCTCTACAGATGTGGCCGTTAAACTGTGAAATAATAATTGTAAAAAGGTTAAACTCCAACAAAATATTGTGTTTATAAATGGAGGTCAAGCTCTATTATAAGGTTGTGTTTACTTAATACTAGGTTTGAAATTCTTTGTCAGAACAGAAGTGGAGAACAAAAGGTGTATGTAGTATAAAACTGTGCCTAATGCCAAACATTAAATTGTTCATAAGAGCATTTTTTTTCTGATTTCATTCGCCTAAAAGTGCGAATAGAGGCAGAGGTTCGAAAGAATTCTTTTTGAAAATATTTTTTTTTATGTATCCTTTTATTTGCATGTCTATTTTATCAGTATTAAAAAAGATTTAGGACTGCTCACGGAAACCAGTTATTCTTTAGTGTAGCACAATACTAACCGCCATCGTGACTTTTGGGATTGTTTTGCATGCGCAATATTATTAGCTTTAGTGTTTGGTGACCAGATCTGAATAGCCAGGTATTTTCCCACCTTCCCCTTCTCTTTCCCAATACCTTTAGCCTCACAACATTCCCCAATTGGGGATGCCATAGTCTCACTGGCTCCAGACGGTTGGGAGCAGTTGGGACTCTTATGCGGTATTCATATAAAAAAAAAGTACCTACCTATATCTTCAACAATAACTTCTAAATAAAATAAACTTTCCAATGTAAAACTGTGCTATGCGCTTACCACAGTTTTACACTTATAATAATAGTCGGTTTGTCATTTAGGATTACTTAACATTGTCACTTTAACCTGAAAATATTTTTTTACAAATATATAGAGTATGGGGAAAGTAAGATACTATCTTACTGAACCCAAACATGGAATAAAAAAATAATAAATGCCGTTTGGTACAATTTAACACTAGATAGATAATATGTGCAACATTGTAAAAATGTATGTTGTGATTACAAGGAGAGTTTTTTGCGAAGAGTAAATACTTTTTAGCTTAGAAATGTGCTGGTAGATTTGACTATCGGATACATGTTTTGATCAATAATTGACTGGTGCCGCGCCCTCTGTCCCTCTCATGTTTTTTTTTCCCATTCCCCCTTTTCTCCCTTCGCCTAAATCAAACTTATTTGCTCTTACTCAATAGTTTCATTATTCAGCAAAATCATTGCCAATAAAATTTTTATAATACAACATTATTCTTTGCCGAATGCGAAGCTTATTAAAATCAGAGTAGATCATAACATCGATTGAAATGAAAATAATGATTACTTGTTCAAGAATGAATTTTGATATTTGAAAGTGTTTTACGAATTTTACACAATGTAAGGAAGAATTGACCTTAATTCGGGCACACAGACAACACGCTTCTATGATTTGGAAATATGAAATCACATGTTAAATTCAGTTTGAAAATGTGTGCACTAGAATTACCACACAAAATTGGCAAGGAAGACGGTTTAACGTTTAGTGCGCCGGAATTACCTATCGGATAAAATTTGGTACCATGATAAATCAACACACGTATGCTTCGGCACACTTTTTAAAAGTGATCATTAATAATTTTTCGAAATAATTTTAAAATATTTAAAAATATATATTGTTAGGTTAGGTTAGATTAGGTTAACGGGTTTTTTTTTTTCTTACTTTTTTACATCACTTTAAAAAAGAGTACCAATTCGTACTTGTGTTGACCGGTCACCGCACAATTTGTATCTGTTGAACACCGGCGTGTCCGATCGACAATGTCAAAAAAATCATTTCTTTGAATATGAGTAGCTATTCTGGGGAAACTACTTATGACAGATAGATATTTATATATAATTTTTTTTTACATTATCTGGTAAGATAGAACAATTTACAAAAACATCATTTTGAAAAAAACAAGGCAGTTATTACGAAAACAGACTTAGGAGGGCTACGCGCAAATTTACCCTCGGCACACTACGGAAGTATTAGATCTCAGTCGCTCAGTGTTCCAAACTAATAAAAAAAAAGGTTGGTTACAGCTGACATTTAGCAGCCGTATGTGTATTACATAATTTGCCAACAACTTAAAGACCTTGACACCTACTAAGGCTATTTATTCAAGCACAAAAAAAATTATAAGATAGATAGCCCGTGTAGCGTATTTAGAAACATTATTAATACAGGTGCATCAGGGTGAACCCGATAAACTTTGATCAGCAATTTCTGAACTTATTTGGAGTAAAAAATGTGGATGGCATTTTGGTCTCCGGTGACATTTTTGTTTTCAATTAAAAATAAGTTTATTTCTTTCACATGTTGCCACTGACAATAACCTTATGCCAGCACAGTTGTACCAAGTGATATGCACCACCCATTGCTGTCCAATGCTGTGGGAACGGGAAATAATTTTGGATAAAAACATTTAGGGAACTAATTTTGTCATTAAAGTTGCCGTTATTTTTCTACTTGGAATTTCTATGTCAATGCAACTATTTTCGAGGCAGGGTCACTTCATTTGTGAGCCATGGAGCATTAAAATATCCATTTAAATGATAAAATAATAAATATTATTGTTGAAACTCGGCCAAATTCGGGTAGTAACGGTTTGATATATATATTTTTTTAAAAGAAAGACAAACATTCCCGAGTTACGAATAACCCGACGACATTTGAAAATCTCCTAATACTATCACAGTAAGGGGAAAATGTTGCCTGTGTCGTGATGGAGGACTTAGCCAGCCGAGGAATTGAACTCACAATACCCAACTGACGGGTCAGACTGATTTAAGTGCATTGTTTATGATTTGTTTGAATTCCAAAACAGTCACTATGTTGAAAATATTTTAATATAGCAGTTGTGTCTAATTTTGCTACAGCAGAAAATATATTTGCGTATAATGCAATCAATTTGTTGTGTGATATTATGTACACACGAGTTGATATTAAATATCAATAAATTATTGTTGATAATATAACGCCCTGATGAAGTACAAGTACAAAAACAGTACACAACAAATAATAATATATCAACAAATTAGTCACTCGTACAAGGTGAGTGTTTTGTTTCATGTAGAATTATTGTTTTACAGAGACCGAAGTCCCAAGGTTAAAAATCACTTTTGAATAATTAACAACCATTTATTAGCTTTACAATTTTTTTTAAATGAATAATAAATGTTCAATTTATTTTTTATAACTTATTGAAGTTTGTAAACCTCATTGTAATATTTTAATCATTGAAGAAGATAATATTAACACATCCCGAATGAACCACGAAACCGGAAAAACAACAGAATCGAGTCCCAGATGCGACTGAAATCTTTTTAATTTCTGTTGTTTTTCCGGTTTCGTGGTTCATTTGGGATGTGTTAATTTTATCTTCTTCAATGATTAGAATAATAAATGATTTATATGGAAACATTTTTGTAAATAATTAAAATCACCTTACCTAACCCAACATTAAGTATCAATATCAAGCGCCACGAACGTGGTCAATAAAATTAACAATATTTACATCAATTGGGCTCATTGATGAGAGCAATTGATAGTTTACAATTTACAAAATTCAACAATTCCACTTCATTTTTTTTTCTTTCTTTTTCTTTAAACTCAAACTTAGAACCTAATAACCTATTTTAAATATAATACAGTATATTACTTACATATAAAATATGTTTTTAGGTTTTTAGTTAGGGTTTACAGAGAAAAAACGAAGAACTAACCTAAAAATTCCATACAAAAACTTCAAACATTACTAAGTTTTAAATTAATTTATACGCACTGTTTTGCATTTTCACGTATGCCAATATTTTTTTTATAATTTGTAGTAATCTGAAACGAAGTTTTATTTTAAAAACCTGCGCGTATTAACAGTGAGGCGGAATTATTGAATTTTAGGGACATTTCTCATTGACGGCGAATGATGGGAATTTTGATTGAAGTTTTATTGACAATAATTTTACTGACCATCTCCGGAGCGCCGTAAATGATACTATAGTTGCAATGTGGGCGCCGAACTTTGTTAATTTATAAAAGATTGTGGTTGACTTACAACATTGGTTGGCAATATGTGTCCAGGTAAATATTTGACATTTTCGTGGGTTGTGTTGATAATCTCAGTCAGCTTCTTTCCTTCGATCATCTCTTCGTACACATACATGGTGACACGATCCTCGAAATTCGGAAGCCGAGCTGCATTGTAACCGACGATTTTGGCAATTGCAGAACCCCTGTAATCGAAAAGTGCAATAATTCTAAACGAATTGTAAAAATTCCAATTGGCGTGTAATTTATTAACGATCTGGGGATTTTGTATTTATCAAACACAATGTCCATCCATACGCGATAATAGCGCGAGAGATTTATTAGCATATGGATGGTTATTTATGTCATAAATGTAAATAAACTCCAGAAGCGATTTTAATACATTGTACCATCGTTGTGTTAGAAGTAGAATTAGAAAATAGTGAAGGTTATGTCACTTACCAATTGCCCGATCCCACGATACAAACATTTATTTTCGATGACATGTTGAAGCACTCCAAAAAGCGTACACACGACCCAACTACGACCGTTGTTCAACGACGACTGATTTTTTCACGATTCTAATCTTGATATAGGAATTGGCGCTAAAATTGATAAACGTCATAACACGACAACACGACCCGATCACTATTCAGTTCGAATTTTGGCCGACGCTAGAGGAATTCTTGTTCAACCTGCATGTGCATATCATACATTCATTTTGACAATACTGCACTAGGTCGCCTTGAAATTTTCATTTTACCAATAATAGAAACATGGAAACTGCTCAGTTCGAACGACCTTGTGACGTCACAAGTCGCAACTGCAGCGGCCTATAAAGTAAACTTACTATTTCGTTCAAATCGTCAATCGTGTTGGAAAATTTACCGACAGAGCAAGATTCTGTGTAGAATAATATGTAGAAAACATAGAATTATATATCAATGGTAGAAAACCTCCTGGCCTTGTCCTTTCTACTTTATACAAACCGGTAGGGAAGTTTGTACTGTGTGTAGGCTTTTGTGAGCACTTTTATCTGTTATCAATCTATCTTATTATTAGATTACACTATAAAAGTTTATTCTGGAGTAAACTGAAAATTACGTAAAATCGTGTTGGAAAATTTGCCGACAGAGCAAGATTCTGAGTAGCAATCCCCTGGCCTTGTCCTGCTCCTTACGGGAGGTGGGTGGGTAGTGGGTAGGATTTTGTGAGCTCTTTATCAATAGATCTTTTTATTATTAGATTTCTACATTACTTGATACATTTGTTATTAAGACAAATCAAGTTGTTTTTTTTTTCTTAGTTATCTCGGCAAGGCGGTTAATATTCATACTAGGAATTCAAAAGCTCCAGTGTCTTTTTCTAACTAATATGATAATAATTTGAATTATTGGCGACATTTGCTTATTTTTAAAGCCATCATTTGCTTCTAGATTCTGAATAGAAAGTGATCTCAGTATCACCATTAAAAAACAGCCACCGTGCATCAGAAAATATTTTGTTTCTTCGTTATTTCATGATACAATCAATAAATTGCTCTTATAAAACAAAAACTAAACTTTACCTCAATTAAATAATTTCTCCTCTTTCTGTAATATATGTTTGTGGCAGCTGGTGACAGCTTGTCTGACGAACAAATGTGTGTGCGATACTAAATGCAGTAAGTCTAAAGTGTGTCCACTGGACTCAGTTTAGTGAAACTGCTCACATTGTCTCAGCGATGTATCTTCACTTTTTAATTCATCTAAGACTTATTAGAACATTTCTATATAGGTCTGGATAACTTATGCTAATGGCATTATTTTTTCAGTATACTTTGTATCCTGATGAGGGAACCAATGGTTTCGAAACATGTTGATATTTGTTTATTAATTAGCAGTTTTACGCTACAAAGTGTTAGCTTAATTGATTTTTTTGTTATTATTAATCAGGTTAATTAAACTAGAGAGCAATTCAATTTGATTTCTTAATTCTCTCCATTGTTCAATATTTATTACCATTCTTTAGTAAGTATGTATTGCAAATTTTATTGATATTTTATTATAAATGTCCAGTCAAATAAAATCGTTGGTAATTAATTCCTAAGCAACACTCATTGTCCTTCCATAATGGTGCAATATGGTTTTGCGACGGTCAAGGTTGTTGGAAGCTTGCCATGGATAAAATTCTCGCCTACATAATATTATGTATTGTGCCTCGGCTCAAACGATTCTGTAAAAATAGACTCTAGTTGGCGATGTTTGAGTCATTCTGTTGAGATAAAACATTAGAAAATCGTGATTATGTTAATAAATTAAAATTTGCCTCATTGTAGATGTGTTCTCATTATCATTTTCATTCTTATTTCAATTTATGTTAGTACATTATTATAGTCCATGTTACCTGTTTGGATCATACAAGGAACACAAAAACAGTCCAACCCTATTCATTAATAATGGGAATTAAAAACTGAACGGTAAACCATGTATATCCATTGTATTACAATCAATAGAGGTAACAGTTCTTATTAACCTTGTGTCTACCACTTTACTGCCGTGGCAAGTAACAACAGTATGTTTTTACTTACGACGGCAGTATAGGTTAGGCAAATACAAATTCTTCATAAATAATATGTGCTGAATTGTACTACTTCATAAACCGTAATTAAAATAATAACATACTCAGTTAGGTTAGGAGTCTGGAAATGAGTGTCACTGTCACTGTGATAAACTGAAGTTCCAACTACAGGAAAATAAAGAGAAACCTGTTGTTATTCTAGCTACTTTTTGGAACCGGTCCCAATAGTGGACACTTCATTTATGATATTTAAGCTTTGTTTCAAAACACCCAAAAATATTTCTTCAAACCAGTTCCTAAATCCAGTGACCACAAAGTCACCGGGACAATTTAATAAAGACAGGAATATTGACCATACCTAACTGTGTCATTTGAACGCTGGGAACAAAAGTAAGGACTCCTGATTGGTTATTGGCTGCGCAACGTGGCATATAGGGCCAAAACCACAAGAAAGTGATTCATAGACAAACAAGCTCTACACTCAACCGATTATTATTCTTAAAAAAATTCTGTGACAAAACCATACATTATTTGACAATCGTTCATTGCACACTGCACATTTCGGCGCCCTACAGACCTAGAGACAAGTCGTAATGTTGCCAGCGCAATAGAAGACATAATTATCCCATGTTGTGGAACATAATAGATAATTTTTAAATAATTTCGGCACCCCTTCAGAGATTGCGCCTATGTTTTTTGTATGGCAGATCCGGCGCTGCTGGGTAGACATGAAACTAAATATTAATTTTAGAGTAATTTTGTTAACTCAGTTACCAAGTCAGGTGGTCATGCAAGGAATTAAAAACATGAAGTATGTTTTATGGAGCAATTGATTAATATGGTAAACATTATTCATAATGCCCAGAAAAGTTGGCAGGGTTATAAATATGTAAAGAATGCCCAGGCATTCTATACATTGCTGAATGCTATCAATGTAAAGTGTTAAATCAGTTTCCCATCACATCACGCGCTGTCACTCTCACTAATATCCAGTTGGAAGTTTATAAAATTTAAAAAATAAGTTAGAGTAAAGAATGAATTCAGCACATTTGCCATCTTACAAACATCCCATACAATTCCTAAGCAAAGTGTCAAATAAACATAAAAATATGTGTATAAGACACATATTTCGACTGTCCCAATGAATAATTTCGGATGTGCAAATTGATAACTTTCACATTTCATTAGAGCTGTTCAAAGTATGTACTACATTTACATTTTTTTTTTAATGTTTTTCGGAGCAAGAAATATGGTGTTGTGTTGATATATTACAAAAACCCTATTTATTCCATAAAAAAAAAAAATATATATATATATTATGGTAACCAACGATAAATTTAAATTAAAATAAAAAACAATTCTTTTGTTTAATAATTTTGGTATGCGAAGTTATCAATTTGCACTTCCAACATTGTTTATTGAGACAATCGATTTATTAATACATTCTATACATAACACAATTAATTACTGCCAAAATACATCATGCCCTATTAATCACTCAGTCCATACTTCGAGAGGTAATTCTACGTGATAATACGAGTAAAAAAGATAAATGACTTTTCGAAATTCCAATATATGAAGGTGGTTTAAGGTTAAAAAGTTGAATAGTTTGATGGGAAAAAAATTATGAAAATTCGAAAAAAGTTGTATTTCTTTTTTATTTCTACCATCACGTAGAATCACCTCCTGAAGTTACTGTACTTCATCACTAGACACCCCGTATATTCCCTAAACAACTACACAACTCAATCACGACCGGTCAGTGGCTGAGTTGGTAGCGCGTTGTGTTCCCACCCAGGCTTTGCCAGTTCAATTCCTCAGCTGGCTAAGTCCTCCGCCACAGTGCCAGCAAACATTTTCCGCTTGGTGCATAATGTTAGTAGGAGATTTTCAAATATTGTCAGGTTATTCGTAACCCGGGAATGTTTTTCTTTCCTTTAAAAAAAAAACATCTTGAATTGAATGCAAAAGAACTTCCTATCCCCGACTCATTCATCTGTGTGAACATCTGCAGTTGACCCCTATAAAATCACACTTGTGCATTCGCAATTAATTCCACAAGTCATTTAAAATAATTGCAAAGATCCCGCAGATTTTTAATCATTTTAATACATATGTAAAAAAATAATTCAAAATATCCATCCACCGAAAACATAAGTGCCCTTCACAATTTTTTTAAAGGCATTCATCCCAAATTGGAACATTGTATCTGATCAGATAACTTGGAAAAAAAGTACCAACCATCTACAAGTTTTTTTTACAGTTTTTCACTTCAAAGAAAACACATGATGAAATGCAGATAAAATTTTATTGATTACATAATAATTCCATTAAATTTTAAGTGTGTATATAAAGAAATTGTCAAGGTTTAAATGGCAAGAACAGTTACTCATTATTCATACGAAGAACTACATATAAGTACATACTTTTAATTTGTTAATAAGCATACATTAAGGAAATTTAAAATATAATTTCTGTAAGTACCTAATCGCAAATTGAGATTATAACATCATGACAAATAGATGTGAACATATCGACAGTTGGAACAAGTACTACTGAGTTGATTGAAACATTTTAACGTGAAACTCTATAAACAATGTGCGATACTTTAGCTACGATATTATTATATATTTAAGAAGTGCTAACATTCATATTAAGTTTTAATAATGAAATAGGAAATACAATACGCAAACTGGAATTGAAAAAAAAAGGTGGGAATAATAAAATTAAAATGTCATTTTGTTACCTCTTTAGACTACTCTAGATTCTGAATAATATCAAAGGTTGGGTTATTTTCAATTAAAAGTTGTACGTAGTCATGCAAGAAACTGTTTTGCAGTGTAATCAAATATGATTCACTGCACACAATTGTAATAATATAAATACTTTAAGATAAAATAAAATCAAATTCAAGATTGGGTCTAATTTAATTTGTGTAAAAAAATAATATAAATAAAATGTTCTAGCTTAAATAATATTACGTTGGGTAAGTCATAGTTCATACGCTTAACGATACATTAGAATTATTAAACACATACATTAAGATCCCGAGTTTCCAGGGCTCAAACATACAATAATGGGATTATTCAAGAAACGACCGGTCTCATCAAAAGTACCAAATACATACACGGTTCGTGGATAGAAGCAAAGGACAATTTTTTTTTTAAATTTCTAGTCATTTAAATGACCATTTAAGTAACTACTTTGACTTTAATCTAAAAAGCGACAAAGAGGGTAGACACTAGAATCAAAAATTAATAGTGGAATTCAGAAATATACCTAAGGGTCTCAATAAAGTACCAAATTCTGGAAACAACTGGATAAAAGCATGGGGGTTTAAACAAATGTTATTATTATTTAACAATTAAAGGATTGTTTGCCATTTACGTAACTTCT
Source organism: Halesus radiatus (assembly GCA_022606495.2). Lineage (NCBI taxonomy): Eukaryota > Metazoa > Arthropoda > Insecta > Trichoptera > Limnephilidae > Halesus > Halesus radiatus. The sequence goes on from JAHDVE020009283.1 coordinate 85,829, forward strand.
GTAGCTATGCTCTAAAAAGCGACAAAGAGGAATCTCTTTTAATAGCAGAATTCACAAAAAATACACATTCACATAAAGTTTCACAGCGATGGGTAAAGAGATTGGGGATTCAGGAATACATTATTCTACGACAACTTCCTGGGAAGCCATGTCCAAGATGACTTCGAAGGCGAAGGGCTGGAAGCTGTGGCCCTGGCCCTCGTAGAATTTGCTCTGGAACTCAACCCTGCACAGATAAAACGACAGTCAGTAAATATTTATATTATATATTATGACCTATGTACTTTTACAAAGTTAACGTTTTAGGGCCAGTTTTATAAACGAACTACCAAATTTCTGTTACGAAACGAACCGTTTTTCGTTAACAGACCATTATCCGCTCATAACCTAATTTGCCTTCGATAATTGCCATTCGCTCATCATCACTTTCACTGCTGGATGAAGAATCCATTTCACAAATGCAAATTATATTGTCTTTTTAATTAAAATAGTGCACCATTTCAAATAAGCGATCATCGGGCAACAACTGACAGCTGTCAAACAACCGGTAATGAACGCTGATGAACATTTATAAAATGGCAAAATCGGTAGGTAGTCTAAATATTACTTAAAAATGGTATCAAGAATTAAGAATGGATGGTTATAAAACCAGCCCTTAAATGATAGCCATAGCAATGCACTTTACAAGATAGAGACTTAGGCCTCTGAATTTCTTTGTGTTTTTGACCTGCTGCATCTAATAAATTTATCAATTTAATTATCTCATTTGGCAACAACAATGCAATTGCAAAATTTGTTTTAAGAGCTAACATGAGTTAGCATTGTTTAATTTGGAGCACATACAATGATCATCTTTCAATAGTTAACAACGCATTAGTTAATTTGAAGGAAAACTAACCTCAAAATACAACAGTTTAAGAATTGCTCCACACTGGGCATAGGGGATCATATCTAATTGTACATTATTACAGCAGAAATGAACATTTAAATCAGTGGTATGTTCACTCAGTTAACAATCATTCATTATTTGTATTACTGCGAGATGTTGTTATCCGAGTTCTAAATCCAATATTTTATTTCATTCATTTTTCAAGAGACCATAAAAACAAAACTTCATATGCGGTTGTGCAATAAAGGGGTTTTACTGCATATTTCGAATGAATTATTTATGGATTTGATAGTAACCAATTTGGGAGGAGGGTATGGGTACTGCCGCCCCAAAAACCATTCATCGGATAACCAACACCTCTGCCATAGGTCACGGGTTCATGAGGTGAAGTTTGTCCAGGTCGGGAGAGGTCGGTTGAGGAAGACCCCTTGACCTCTCCAGCCAGACTCTTGACCCATTGCCTTGCACTGCAGTGGGAGGGATGAATTAATACATCCATCATTCCTGGACACACTGACCCCCAGATTCCTACCCACTCCTTATACCTTTTCCTTCCCAGAACTTCATTTCCTTAAAAAGATGACATAGGCCCAGAAGGAAATTATTTTCCTAGGGGTCTCCCATGTTAATATAATGTAAAAAAAAAAAGTAACAAATGCAGGACATACCAGTGCAAACGCAGGGTGTGAAGGAAGGCCGACAGCCCCTCCATGAGGACCAGGATGCTGACGGTGAGCACTGCCCAGATGGAGAACACAATCCACAGGGCCACTCCACCGAACCACCCCTCGAAGACAAGACCTAAATCACACATAAATATTTGAATTATGAAGTAAAAGTATGTTCCAGAGTGGAAGATACTCTCAGTATCGTCCTGGTGAAAGACCACCATTCAGAATTGAAACGTTGCTTGAAATGGCTTTTAGCCATGTTTGGTGACCAAATCTGAATAGCCAGGTATTTCACCACCTTCCTCTTCCCCTTCTCCTTCCCCACCCCAATACCTTCAGCCTCACAACATTCCCCAATTGGGAATGCCATAGTCTCACTGGCTCCGGGCTAGGGTGGTCCAAAATTTTTTTTTTATTATTTTTCATCTGACCGCTCCGTGAATTTGTTACATGTATTCATAGTAATAACATAGTAAAATTTCAGCGAGATGGCTCAGGTAAAAAGGGGTGCTCAATCGAGTGTTGTTTTTGAAATTTTTGTGTAAAATGCTTAATTTGTACTTTTTAATATATTATAATAAAACTAATATAAAACTTTTTCCACTTAATTTTATTTGACTGTAACCAGGTTCAGCCTGTCAAGACCATCTTCAGGCTTATATACACAAATATGGGGGAGGGTAAGAGGGATGGTCTACAAGGATTTTATTCGAATATGTGGGTTTTCTTACAATTGTTACTAAGTGGTCTTTGGCTGTCTAATTTCTAATTATTTTGGTTTTTTCCAGTAGGCATAATTACCTCGGGCTTGTAGCTTTACTTCATATTGTTTGGGAAAAACCTTACAAGGATCATGCATTATTAATGACCTAATTTTTAGTGTTGTCAAATTGTTATTATATTTATGGTGATATAATTATTCCAGGTCATTAATAATGCATATTACTTGTAAGGTTTTTCCCAAACAATATTGAAGTAAAGCTACAAAGGGAGCTTGCACTCTTTTAGAAGGAAAGACAGGATGGGATGTTTTGTGGCTTGCTTGTCGTCATCACATATTTGAAACAATGCTTTCAAAAATATTTACTCTTTGTTTTGGGCCATCAAGCTCTCCTCAAATCCCACTTTTCAAAAGATTCAGCGATATTTGGGAAACATTACCGAAGGAGGACTATGATTGTCTTGACCTCGATAAGAACGGAGAACAGTTCGCTGAAAATACTCTTGAGAGTCTTACAACTGCTTTATCTGGAGATAGTCAAGTTCGTGATGATTACGAAGAGCTAATAAAGCTCACCATGATTGTTTTGAACAAACCTCCTACGAAGATACATTGGCGCGCTCCAGGTCCGATTCATCATGCTCGTTGGATGGCGAAATTGCTGTATGCTTTGAAGATTTTTCTCTTTAGAAATAATTTGCAAGCATTTAAACTAACCAAGAGAGAAGAAAAACAAATTGTTCGATTTGTTAGTTTTGTTAGTTTTGGTGTGCTCATCTACACAAAAGTTTGGATCGAAGCGCCTTTGGCAGCAGATGCGCCAGTAAATGACTTACTACTTTGGAAGAGCTTAAAATTATACGAATCCATTGATTCCGAAATCAGTATAGCAGCTAGGGATGTCTTAGAGCGTCACTTATGGTATTTGTCAGATGAACTACTTGCATTTGCCTTGTTTTCTGACAAGCTGTCTGATGCTGAGAAACAGGCCATTGTTCAAAAAATAAATTCTGATGTCGGTAATCGTTCAGTACGAGGTGACTCTGCTAAGCTTTCCTCAGAGGTTACATTAGATGCTTTTGCAACACAAAAAACGTTGAAAACACTCTTAGTTCTTGAAATCAAGGACTCTTTCTTGCAATTACCTCCTGAGACTTGGAATGACAATGTTGATTACATTCAAGGCAAAAGCTGCGTCACAAATTTGCGTGTTGTTAATGATACAGCGGAGAGAGGAGTTAAACTGTTTGAAGATTACAACACGTTACTCACTAAGACTGAGGAAGAAAAACAATTTTTACTTCACATCGTTGAACAAAACAGAAAAATCGTTTCCACTGAAACATCCAAAAAGGAGTTAACAAACATAGTTTTGAAAGATTGCGACTAATATTATGTTAAGTATTACTTTGTTACAAAATTTTATTCATAATTAAATAATTTGTATACTTATTTGATTAAAATACTTGTAATATTAATAAACCTTAAATTACGTGTTTTATTTAAAATCCTGAAATTTTGTCAAAAACTTATAATTCGATGAGCACCCCCTTGTATATAAGATAAGGGGCTGAAATTTTTAACACATCATAGGAATGGTAGGTGTAACAAATCAAGGGGTACGGCTACACCTATATTTGATTATTTTTTTTTTACTATATAGGCCTGGACCACCTTACTCCGGGCGGTTGGGAGCAGTTGAGACTCTTGTGCGGTATTCATAAAAATAAAAAAAATTAAAGTACATACATTGAAACTTTCTTAGATAGTGACTTTTAATTTAAAATGTATGAATCAATAAAAATAAGATAAAATTAAGATAACAAATTAATTATCTCAAAATATTGCACAATATGGCAAAATTAAGTTTCACTTTACAATTCCACACATACATAAATTATAAGTTTAAATATAATACAGGTATGAAAATCAACATTGTTGGAATATTTTAGGGTAGAACTGTATAATCATTACCATTGCGCATGACCATGTTCCATAGCACCTCGGCCAGCTGGGCGTGAGCCAAGGACAGCGCCCATAGGCGCAGGTAGGACGCTGTATGCGAGACACTCCCCAGGACATACTCGATGGTGTGAATAGCCTAAAAAAAATATGCATATAGGAAACTAATCACATAATAGCTACAATTTGTCAAAATAAAGAAGGGCGTTGCAATAATTTAAATGGTTTTAAATGGCAACACCAAAGCGGCTGAAAGGAAAATTAATGTAAGTATTTTTCACATCAAAATCAAACAGTGTTCAGAAATTATTGGTAATTCCTGAAAGTAGATGATTCTAGCTCATATTCTAAGGAAATTTAATATTCGAACTTGTTATTTTTTACCACTTGAGATACATGATTGCATGGAAATGTTATTTTAGATAAATTTGAAATTTTAGAAATAAGAAAAAGTGTTAATATCGAATTAAATTTAATAAATAATCAAATATTTTTTAAAAATAGCTATCTCTTAAATTTATTTTCATATTAATATTAATAATGATAATTTTTATTTATATTTCTAATTTAAATGTATTATTCAATGTTTTATAATTATTTTGTCATTAACATTTTTTATCTGTTACTTACCTACTTTAATTTATTTTTGTTTATGCTCATATTTTGTATGTTCTTAAATTATTGTTTAAATTTTTTTATCATTTTTCTATACTTGAAATTATTTTTAAGTATTAATTTATTCCTGAAGATGATAGCATTGCTATCGAAACATGTAGAAATATTTATATATTTTAAATAAAGTGGTATATACAAAGTGTATTTTCAATTATATAATTAATAATGATGCCACAAAGTTATAAAGCATTTGAAGAAAAAATAAATATTTTATTTACACAGAAACAATGTTGTATTTTTACGAATTTACTTCGCATATCTAAATTTGAAGGCCCGGCCGCATCGGTTATCGGCTACGAATATTTTATTAACACAGAAATAATGTTGTATTTTTACGAATTTACATTCAGTATATGAATTTGAAAAGCCGGCCACATCGGTTATCGGCCGTGAAAATTCATTTTCACAGAAATAATTAAAATCTAAATTTATAGGCCCGGCCGCGAAAATTAGATTTATAAGGAAATGTGTTGTATTTCTACGAATTTATTTTGAGTATCTGAATTTGAAGGGCCGGATACGTAAATTGAATTTAAATAGGAATAAGTCATATTATTTACGAATTTACTTAGAATGCCTACCTGAATTTGAAGGGGCGGCTGCAACTCGACTTTTCAGAAAAAAAAATTTCAAATAGTAATCTACTAGACACTTATTCAAAAACAATATTGCATGCATTCACATTATTTCATTTCCTTTCATAATATTCATATTATTAGTTGATAATCAGAATATAGTAGTTTAAATTCATTATGGCGCATATGGAGGATTTGGTGAAGCTCACCTGGTGAATGAACATCTCTTGCATGTCCTCCTCCTGGCCGGCCTTGTGGCCATCGACGGGAGGAACAACTTGACCGTTTGCACCGACATCGCCATTCTCACCATTGTGCATGGGCTGGTGATTCTCCTAAACAAAACATTACAAGAATATTAATTTTAATGGTAGAAAGATGAGATAATGAATAAAAATGAAAACGGTAATTACGAGTTTTCGTCGTTTACATTTTTATACATCTCGCCTCATAAATATTTTTCTGTTTTTCCGACTCTTGACATGGCTCAACTCAAGTATTTGAGCAACTTGATCCCTGGGGCGTCTGCAGCTTCTTCTTTCACTCTTTTCTCCGTTCATCCACTCTACATGCTCAAATCATCTAATCACCCTTTTCATAATCTTATTCCTTAAGCTAACATCGGCCTCGCATTCTGTTGGAATCTCTCTTCATCGGTAATACGGTAATATATGATGTGATGGGTTCCCGATCCGAATAGGACAAGAAGAAGATTATGACGATGAATACATGACGCAAAGTCGTGCTGCAGCTATGTTAATGTTAACGCGCCTTTCACACGACTGGTTTGCCCAATACTAAAAGAGCCATGCCATCGACAGGTTCGATCATCCGAACGTCCTTTCCTAAAATTGGTATGATTGACTTAAGGAATGGACGACCGGATGATTGAACCTTTCGACGCTGTGGCTTTTTTAGTATTGGGCAAACCAGTCGTGTGGAAGGCCTATAAGTTTGACAGACCTTACCAAAATGGCTTTACAGCTGTGGTAAGGAACATTGAAAATAAAGACTATATTATACATGTACGCAATGTAATCTTACGGTGCGCTTCTTATGCTCCTGCAGCACAAAGTAGGGCTTGGCAAACAACATGATGGGGACGCAGATGACGGCAATGATTACGAGGAACTTCTGCAGCCCGTCCTGGCCAGCGTACATCACTTCCTGACAGTGCTCCCTCTTGGGGTTCTTCTTGAACAGAACCATGTTGATGAACATGATGAGAATGGACGGGGCGCAGTATGGTGAAGTCTCCAGGTATTCTGGAAGAATATAAAAAAAAAAAAAAATTGATTACTTACATACTTTTTTTTTTATTAAAGAAAAAAACAAAGGTTCCAAGGTTACGCGAATAATCTGAAAATATTTTAATTCATCCAACTCTCGTCATTGTAACCGGTAAACGTTGGTTGGGTCATTGTAAGTGGAAACCATTGGTTGGATCATTGTAAGGGGAAACCATTGGTTGGTTCATTGTAAGCGGAAAACATTGCTTGGATCATTCATTATAAGCGGAAAATGTTGGTTGAGTCATTGTAAGCGGAAAAGGTGGGTTGGGTCATTGTAAGTGGAAAACGTTGGTTAGGTCATTGTAGCATAAAGCGTTGGTTTGGGTCATTGTAAGTGGAAAACATTAGTTGGGTCATTGTAAACGGAAAATGTTGCATTGGGTCATTGATGGGGGACTGTAATGAAAGGATTGAGTCCGCAACGCCTGGTTTTCAAAGGAACGATAAAAAAATGTGTAAAACTGAGGAAAATATAAAACTAAGGAAATGAAAAATGTATGGAAAAATTTAATTGTTAAGTTCCTACTCAATGTTCGATACCAAATATGGATAAAAATAAATAGTAAAACTTCCTTATTTGAAAAACCATGAAACCTTATTTTGATCTGAAAATCTATATATCTTTTCTTCTCCATACATTCCTGTATTCCAATATTTTCCATAGAGGAAATAATTTCCGATTTTACTCAAATTTCGAAAATCCAACTCATTTTAACACTCGCGAATGAATTTTGTGGCAAAATTATCAACAACTAAAATGAATTTTGTAATTTTACCTGGATAAAACTTTTTCTGACAGAGTCAATCACACTGACAGAGTCTACACAAAATCAATATTGATGAGATTTACAAAAAAAATATGACTTATTATTCCCGTGGAAACCGAAACTTATTACAAAAATTTAAAAATGGTTACATATTTGTTTAAATATGACATTATTTGAATATCTCCGTGAACGTTGAGTTTGCAGCGTTCGCAAATACGCTCTTGTCAAATTCCGATCCCAATCTACCAATAATAATAATTCGAAAGAATAGGCAATTTTCCCGCAAAATATGATATTGCTTATATTTATTTAGGCGCAAATATTGAAATCTCTGCGTTTACCGGTTGACTGTCTGTCAGATTACGATAAGTGAATTAATATTTCAAAATAATACAACATTTTTCATCGTTAATCGACATTTCTTGTTAAAACTTTACATTGTCTGAATGGTCAAAAATAAATTTAAATAAAAAGAGCACCCCAAGCACGGATATAGCGCGCTGTCAGATTGTGAGATACGCAGTTAAAGACGTAAATAGAACGTAAAAAAACATTACATAAAAACAATAACACGAAATGCGATTTAATAATGATTAAAAATGTACATAAAGGGGTGACGAATCAATAATAACTTGACAGCTAGGGGTGGCGCCGGTAAGTACTGTGGGTGTATTGCTCATTTGCAGAAGATTTGCAGAAGAGTGAGTTTCGACCCGCTATCGTATTGCCGGGCAGCGGGTTTTGTAAGGGTGGTTTACCTTGTTTTAAGCCATTTATCAGTTTTATGATTTTATTGTAATAAAATGTTAAGTATGCAGAAAAATGTGGACTTGGGTAGTCGAGTTTTGGGTTTTAGTGATAATTTCAAGTAGAGTGCTCTGTATGCAAAACTAACGTAAAACCGGGGGCCGAAATTTTTTTAAATCGTCATTTATAAGAGAATAATAATAATAGTTGGATGATTTGTATAGCGCCGTTTTTGTGAAAAATCACCTCAAGGGCGCATGGAATAAGTTGAGACCGGGGCTTATTGACGTAAATAGAAGGAAAACGTGAAATAGGGGTGATGTAAAACCGAAGTTTTACTGTAATAGAAATGTTGGAATAAATAATGCTCGACAATTTCCGTGGCAGTGGTAAGATCATTAGGTTTGAGCACAAAAACAGCCTAATTTAACACACATAACAGGTTATTTCTCTCATCCCTTGAAATGTACAGTGAAACTCTTTTAATCCCAGGGGAACTAAAATAAACTTCTTATTTGGGATTATTTGGACCATCTTTGCATTTCAGTCAAGGGACCGAAAATCAAAACATCTTATGCGAGAACTTTAAAAGATGGTTTCACTGTACAATGAGATTGTGAAATTTGCGCATATTATCAGTACCTGGTTCCTGGGAGCCGTAGTGTCCGGGAGTTGCTCCGTATTTCACCCATTTAATGAAGATCATGAGCACCATGTAGAAGAACAGGAAAGTCAGAAAAATGACTTGGGGAAGGAATTGATACAGAGTGTCCAGCCTTTTCTTGAAGTACCTAGAATTTATTTATAAATTATTATCTTATTCAAATTGAATATGCAAACCAAAATGTGTATAAGAATAAATATTTGATTCCATAAACTCACAAGTTATTCCAGAGAGACAGAGAAACGCCAAACAACATGTGGATGACACCGATAATGATGGAAATCTTCATCTTGAAGGCATTTTGGAAGATGATTTTGTTCTCCGCAAGCTGAAATAATAATGCAAATGTTACCAAACATATAACACCATCTCTCTCCTCTCAGAAGCTGTGCGTGCTATACGGGGTCCGAAGATACTCTAATAGGACGCAACTGCTGACCCTGTTCAAACCCTTGACTTGTGCAGAAACGGGCATTCCGTTTGATAGATTCCCCTGTCGTAACAAATGGATTTCAATCTTTAAAGCACAGACGTCAGGTGGGAATGCTGTCCTTGTTCTACCGGTATTTCATTGGAAGATGCTCTGAGGAACTAGCATCATCGATCCCTTCAGCACCGATGCATAGTTGGAAAAGACGCCAAACACGCGCCCAACATTTATACACGGTTGACATTTGTCACATGAGAACAGGTCGTTTCTACAACATGTTCTTGAGTTCCACGAAGCTATGGAACAATCTGCCGGCCTCTGTTTCCTCCCTCCTACAAGATCCCTTTCAAGATCGATGTTCACTCCTTCCTTTCCTCAAAAAGACCCTTCACACAGCATTCTCAAAGATTAGATAGGCCTCCTGTGTGGAGTTAGTTTAAAAAACAAAAAAACTGGAACTTCATAAAATAACTACAGCATTATAAACTTCTCCCAAAAGAGTTATAAGTGTTTAACAAATACCAAATTTGCAAACAGTTTACATTAAAAATTGTATTGAATACGGGTAGTTCTTTTTAAATAAATATGTAGTTGAAAATATCACTGCATAAAAACTGTTTGTTTTTAGATAAATATGATCAATTTGATGAAAAATCAAAAGTTCTTTGCTTAAATATTTACAACAAATGCACAGAAACCTTTCTTTTGCATTTTGGGTTTTAACATAATTTCAAGTATGGTCTGTATGCAAAACTGACGTTAAACCGAGGGCAGAAAGTTTTTTAAATCGTAAATTCAGGGTAATATTTGTGTGAGAATGTCTGGAATAAGTTGGAATCGCGGCTTTTTGACGTAAATAACAAAAAATTGGAAAACATGAAATAGGGGTGACGTAACACCGAAGTTTTACTGTATTGACTTTATAAAATACGAAAGTGAAAATATTCTCTTACCTGCCAGACCGGATCCATTCCGAATGGATAAGGAACCTGATAGTAGTCATCCGAGTCAGGGTTCAACTGAAGCTTTGGATTATCGTGCAGCGTAGACCTGGTGTAGTTATGTCGCCAATACGATCCAAATATGTTCAAACTTTTGGAGAAGATGTCATTGTAAATCAGGCCGGTGTACATTGAAAAGATGCCCATCAGAAGAATGATGTAACGGCCTCCGAAGAAAATGTTCCAGATCTAAAAATAAAGTGTAACAATAGATTAAAATAAAAAAAATTATATTTTCTACATGCTGACTTGGACTCGAAAATGTAATAATTGAGTGCGAGACCATTGCAAGATTCTGCACATCTAAAGACTGCGTTGGCTGGACACATTGAAATAATGCCAGATGATTTAGACACCAAAAATTATGACATGGGGTGCCCCAGTGGATATGACCCAGAGGCATACGGAGGAAGAGTTTGATAGACTGCGTGGAAGAGGTTCACCCGCACCGCATGCCCTCTCAGTTTTTTTGTTTTTTTTGTTTTCCATTTACGGCTCACACATTTCTTACCCTTTTATGAATTAAGTTTTACAGGTTCAGTTATGTTATAAATAATCAGTAGGGGCTCACCTCGCTATCAGATTTCTGGGCTGCAAGCGGCTTCTCCTTGAGGACCATCCACAAACCAAACAATCCCAGGATGGCTCCGTGGCCCAAGTCTCCAAACATCACGGCGAACAAGAACGGGAAAGTGATGATCGTGTAAGGAGCTGCAAAAAATACAGTTACTTTTAGCTCTGGTAAATTATATTATACAAACTTATTTTAACAATAAAGGTTGTATTATTTCATGTACAGTGTAATCCTTCATTGTCTGTGGGTGGTTGAGTTACTGAAATACGATGCAGATACATAGCATAATCGGGGATAAGAAGACTAAAAGCCAATATAAAAATCATGGGTTCGGTGCTATATCTGCCATTCGGATAGAAATTTATAAGTTCCAGAAAAAAATTATTACTTTGGTCTTTTGGCAGTTCTTCATGGAGATACAATAAACTCTTATTCTTTTAAACTTAAATCATAATGTTTTGATGAGAGGGTGCGACTAGAGAAGTCTGCCAACTACCTGAATTAAATAATGTTACTTGTACTGCTACTGTGTGAATATATAGATAATTCAACATTTGGACAATAATAAGATGTTATTCTTACCCGGGTTAACCTCACGGTAGGACGCTATTCCATAAGCATTGATGAGAGTTTGGAAAGCAAAGGTGAACTTATTGGTCCGGTTGTAAGTAGGAGGATCCTCAAACGTCTCCATTCTGTTTAAAATGGGTGGCACAGAGCTTCCACTTCTCTCCTACAATTAAAGAAATAATATTAACACAATAAAATAACTATTGTATGTGCATATCAAAAAACATCAGTGAACTTGTTAAGGCATTTTTAAACACAAGCTTAATCCGAGATTAGAACTTAAGTACTATTGGAAATCTTTTGCAATAATATGAATAAAAAGCTTTATTACTTTGCTCCACTTATTTATTTGGAAGTACACCGGTTTCACCCTGTTACGAGACTGACAAAAGTGTATGTACTTATACAATAGTAATATGTACTTATGTAAATGTATCGTCTTAAGATGCCCAAGCAGGTAAGGTTAGGTTAGAATAAGAAAGGTTTTATTTAATACTAGTTGAAGCACTCGGCGTTGCCCGGGCTTATGAATGGTTTGAATTGAAGCATTGAGGTTGTTTTGTGTTACCCCTACCCAGTATTTTAATTTTCCTCTTATTTTGATTGTCAAGTGTGCGAAATTTCATCAAGTACCAAAATTCTGCTTTAAGAGGTGGGAAAGGGGGAAGGGGGTGATTTTTCGAAATCTCGTGTAAACGGCGACCTTCCTGTTGTTTCAAAAGTCAAGTGTGAAAAATTTAATCAAGCTCGGAATAAAACTGTAGATTTGTTTACAAAACTAACAAACACCGCCTGCCCGGGACCTTCTTCTTTATATAATTTAATATTATGAAAATTGTTGCACCAGAACCAGAGTTAAAAAGGGGAATATTCCCATGTATATGGTCCCACAATAATAAATGTAAATCAGTGTCACTGAAAAACAATAGCACTGATGTACAGTAAAACCCGCTTACAAGATTCCCCCATAAGAAGTTTTCACACTTAATAAGTGTTTTTAGCTCTTTTAGTCTGAAATCTTATTTGGAACTCCTGAGGCTTCACACAATTTAAAAAAAAAATTGTATAAAGCCTTCCTGTCCCTTCACCTGATTTGTCACATATCACCCCGCGTGATGGGATAGATTGTGTTGAAACTAATTAATTAGATATTACATAAAATAGTACATACCGTTCCCCTGCGCAACGCCAGCTGGATGGTCTCCAGATCCAGGGCTGGAACCCAGCACTCGGCGATGAGGCACTTCTGCGTCACGTCCAGGTTGAACAGGTTCAGGGTATGGTAGATGGCCTTGATCTTGCGCACCTTCACGAACCAGTTCTTGATGTTCTTGGCGGCAGCTACCAACACACGGTGGCGATGGTCTTGCGTCTGCCCGAGAACCTGGAAGAAGTAACGTGCAGTTTAGGTTGATACTTAAAAAGGAGAGACGAAGATTCCCGGATTACGAATAACCAATGAGGTATTTTCATAAATGAGAAGATACTGTTCAAAATGAGTGAAATATTTCTAGTTTATTTTTCTGGTTCTAACCGTCATACTAAGTTAAATTTTCAGTAAAAATTATTGAATTTAAAAACTATATAAAACTGCTAATTCATAATGGTTCTAATTTGCTTATGACATAGGTAAAGCTACTCGCTGCTAAGGCAGCTGTCACGGTACCCGGGACTGCCCTACACACACTGGCTGGTGTAACGTTACAAACGCCCTCCACATGGACATATCGTTTCGGCGACGAATCAAAAACAGCTTATTTAAAATCATTATAAATTCAATCATTATAAATCATCAAAAAAATTTATCAGAAAAAATTATTATTACTATATTCTATCCTATACTAACACCTATTCCTCCTACTCCATATTATAAGTGGAAAATTATGCTGGTGCAATGATGGAGGGTTTAGCTAGCAGATGATTGACTGTGTGATGCCTGGGTGGGAACCCAACACTTTTGACAACTCGGCCATTGACAGATTTAAAATACCACAGTGAAACTCGCTTAAGAAGTTCCCCCGTAAGAAGTTTTGAAAAATGGCCTGATTGATCCCACATATAAGGTTTTCCCACATAAAAAGTTGTTTTTTTTTCCGGTTGCTTGGAAAGGTTTTAAGAGAGTTTCACTGTATTATCATTTAACCATGAGACATGTGATATCAACCTCCGATCAAAGAGGTCACCAGAAGAAGGAGAATCTAGGAGTTAACAGTGAGAGAAAATACCGTGTTCAGATCCTCGATGCGAGTCATGACTCCCATGGCCATCTCCCTGCGGTCAGCCGGGGCCTCGGGGCAGGGGTACAGGGTGGCACGGAAGCCCTCGCAGATCTTCTTCACGCGCGTCTTCAGCTGGTCTCCTTGGAAGAAGATGATGAACACGGACTTGAACACTTCTTGGTCACCCTGTCATCAAATATAAATATTAGAACGAGAATATAAAAGAGTATTATTTTAACACACATTTAAAAAAAATATATTTGTTACCACAACAATCATATCACCACTGATACATCTACGGTATGAATGTTCCAATCGGAAGAAAGCACGAATACCTGGGGAGCCATGTTATGGAACCAGGGGACATTGCTAAACGCCTAATGACAACCTTGTAAAACTTTTTTTAAGAGACTAAACTGCTGGTAAAAGGCATAAGATGAAACATGAAAGGTGGCACAATGGACCTGTGCCCTGAGTGATTACAGATGGACCTACATATGGAGATGGTCTGCATAACAAAAAATTTATTTAAAGTAAAAAAAATTCACGTCAATAAATAGGATAAAAACACCACATGCAGGTTTTGAAATCCGTGAGGGCCCCCACGGTAAAAAGGATCAAAATTAATATGAAAATTAAGTGACACAATGAGGTTGTATCAGAGGGTGCCTGTTTTACTAAGGTTCTATCTCATATGCATATATATGAGATGTCATGGCATTAGTAGTTGATGTTCCTTTCTATTTAATATACAGAAGAGCAAATAAAAACATTGAAGTTATATATTAACAAATCGTTTTAATGTACCAAATTTTGTGGCCACATTCCAAAGAGTATTGTTTTAAAAAATATGCATTGGTATGTATTATCTCAATATGACAAGACATATAAGTCAGCTTGTGCCATAAAACCACAGATAAAATAAATATATTTACAAATAAATAAATATTTAAACTTACAGTAGCCGGATCTTCCAGGGGAGTCTCGATCTCAGCCTGACGCAGGAACACATTTCCCCTGCAGGCCCTCCACAGCATGCGCTCAAAGGGGGGGATCCTCTCACGCAATATCACCCCAGCCACAAAGCTACGCACCAATCAATAAATACTTATTTATTTGTTCTAGCTTTTGCCAAGTCAACATCAATAGAAAATAGAACATAAATTTGTTCTTCCAGAGAGAAATTTAATATGTTAGAATCTTTCAAGTTTTCAAATCTTTCTTTATTGCGAGAAAAAATTTAAAAATTTAATAGTTTTACTTACAATGGAGACATATTGGAATGTTATTTCCCGGGGTTTAAGACATGCTTTTATTACAATGTGGGATGAGTACGGACTAAAATTAAAGATCAAATTTAATCTATTAGATTTTGAGAATCTTATAATGCAGCAATAAATAATAGTTGTGAATGGGTTTCGATCTCGAGTCACCATCCCGATAAGAAATAATATGTTATTTGTGCCAACCAACGTAATTTACAATAAATGTTCTTAAATTACATGTTGCCGAAATTGTCGAAAATTAAACCTACTATAGATGATACTTTTTTCATCCACATTCCATATGGGTTGTCTTTTTCTATGGCAAATTCTATAGAAAATTCCATAGAAAAAGTCAACCCATATGGAATCTGGATGAAAAAAAGTATCATCTAAATTAGGTTTTAGTCTTGCATTTCATAAAGAGTTCACAATTAAATGAACAGATGCGGGAATTGGAGTTCCATCGAACCTTGAGACGCTTACCTATAGGTTCAATGCATTAAAAAGTAACTGTAACCTTTACAATGGTGACTTTTTCAACGCAATCCATCCCACCATGAAACACGTTTTAACACAATGTATGTGTTTTAGTGAAAAGTCACGAGTCAAATATACTACATTCATATACGGGGATAGCCACCAATGGATCACATATGCGACATCCACATAGAAAGGTTAGAAATCATTAGCTTACTCTTTTTCGTATCATTCAACAACATAGACAATATGTTTGTGAGTGTATTTATACAGATCTCACCAATTTGGGTCAAACATGTGGGAATGCCATTTTTGAACTCTGTCCGCATGTGTAATCATGTGGACATACAACGACGGCTGGCTATGCTAGTATGAAATTCTCCACGGCAATTTATTGCAAAAATACTAGGCCAAACCACATGACTTATTTGGCCGCTTGATTGGTTGAATGCTTCGCAATAATTAGCTAATCATTATTTACTTCAGTACTCATATTAGAGGAAGTGCTCTGCATTCATAATACATACTATTGTCTCAGCAGTGAATAATTGTTAGCCGTATTAATTAAAGCATGTGTGCTTAAAAACAACTGGGAATACAATTTATCACCCATTAAATATGTCTCTTTTAAGCTTAACGTTAATGATTTTACGTAATACAAAAAAAAATTAACTGGAAATCGTTATCCTACTATGTAGTACATAATTTTGTTAGTTTAAATGTTAATCTTTTAATAGTTACCTACAAAAGTAAGCCTTACGCGGGCATATTCCTAATGTCAAATAAAAATCATACCTTCTCACTAGATGAATATTATTTATATCGGAAGGTATTTGCGCATTAAAAGAGTGCATAAGAAATTTTTAAGATTCTTATTTTTGCGTCTCTACGGACGGTACCCTCGGCTATACCCATCTATTTATATTTTGGGCATGACCAATTACCACTCCTTAGAGAGACGTAGAGGTATTGCTCTACTTAAATATTTTTTTCTTTTACTTAACGGTAAAATATTTAACAATGAGATTCTCGCTCAAATGAATTTTTTTGCACCAGAATTTCACTCTCGAGGACGTCGTCACAGCCTCTTAGTCGAGCGAGCCGTACTAACTTACTTGTGAACTCACCTGTTGGGAGAGCCACGTGCTTCCTAAATATGGTGGATCAGGAAATCGATCTGTTTTCTACGTCGTATAATGTATTTACAGGGTTTTTGGCATTGCATATACACTGCATAAACGGTACAATTATAATTAATTAGATTAATAATCTGTAATGTTATAAATATTTGTACAATTTTAATAAATAAATAATAAAAATAAATAAATAAGGAATTAATGACATTGAAGGGTTCAATGATGATTAAAATTTCGAAATGAGATCTTTTTTGAGGTTGCACTTATCTGTTACGTGAATAAATTATCATTTTCCTCATCCATTAATAACTAATAATTTTCAAAGATATTCAATTTAATCGGTTTAATACGAATTTAAGCCTTGGACTAGTAATGCGAGTAATAAAAACATGTCTTTCCCGCGGATAAATAACCTTCTGATGATATAAAAATACCCATGGAATCGGACAGATTGTTAAAATATTATGCAAATATTAACAAATTCAAATATGAGGTTAATTTTACGGGGAGATATAATACAATATGTATTGGGAACATAAACTCATTGTAAAATAAAAACATGAAAATCATGCTTCACACAAATAATATTTACAGCCAAACTGTGACGCTGGTAATAATAATTGGTTAAATATGAAAAACAATCAAATGAAATGAGTACAATAATAGCAAATGCATCTTGTTAAATATTTCATAATATACAATAATATTTAATTACATCTTGTCGAATGAAGATAATAATCTGATGTCCCTAATAAAGTCATTAGAAAATTCTTGCATGCAGAAAATATATACAATCAGTGGGCGTTAGATAAACACAAAAACCTCAGTGAATTCATTTGGTACCGTCAAGTACAAAACATTAATAGTGGTGAGTCCCGTGTTAGAATATTTGTAATTACGTATTCATTAAAACTGGATATAATGCAGAACTTTTCTTGTGAATGTTTTTAGTTTGTGTCGGGAGAGGGGGGGATATCATAAAAAAAAAGATAATTAAAATCATCTCAGCGAACAAAACAGCGAACACCACAACTACAACATATAAAACATATCACTGCGTGAATGCATTACCAACAAATTATTAAAAGTTGAATTAGTGTAATTACCTTATTTGTTAAAATTTTCAAAATGGATTATTTCAAAACCAGATATTTTAACTTGTGTTGGTAATGCATTAATATACAGCATAAAAATATACGAACCAACACTTATTGATTGTTTTTTAGACTACTATTTACTGGTATTGATAGTATTGTAAAAAGAAATCTAGGGTGAAACGGAGATCAAAGATCTGCCAAAAGTTTTCCTTGCAAACGCTCAACATTTAGGATGCTGTTGAAGGAAGGTGCATTGAAGGTTCCTATGAACATGAATATGTAACACGGCGCATGCAGGTAGGTTGGTCGAGTGTGTTAGTTAGCAAGCGGTGTTAGGTGAAGTGGTGGTAGTGGTGGTGAGCGGGTGCATACGTACCCCAACTGGACCTGGGCGAAGTTTCTATGAGTGTCTTCACTAATGAGGGCGCGCGTCATAGATTCGGTGGGATGGAGCCCACCCTCTTGCTGACACACAATACAAACAACAACATTACAACATGAAGCCCCACACATTCAGGATATCAACTCTGTTCCCTGCTCAAGTTCCAGGTCATAGTGTGTTGCTTGAACTGGATTAGGACGTGAAACCCATAAACCGTATAAAAACAATGTCAAGCAACATTTAGGAACTTCAAACAACAATGAGATATTGCTCACATTTGCAGAGTATTATTAGGTTTAATGCACCATCATGGAGTCACCATTGTCACAAAACTGATAATGTTATTAGCAGACCAAAAATGTAATAAAACTATTTCAACAAAAAGCCAAAACAAAGTAATGTAGTCGTAAGCCTACTCAACACACCTTATGCATTCAAGTAAAATGTTATGTTAATTATTAGAAGTCAGACTGTTATAAGTAAATTTAGTTAAAGTAATAACAAGATTCCTGAAAAATATTATTAGATTATAGAAAGTTAAAATAAGCGCATGAAGTAAAGAGCATTTCGACAAGGAATTCATCTCAGCCATCACTGCAGATCCTTTATGAGAGGAGTAAAGTTAAATCGTCACTAAACAACCCACTCCCACTCCTCCTCCTGCCTCCCGATAGGGTCAAGTCATTGTCCACCAAAGTAACAACAAGGGCCTGAATTGTTTAAATTGGAATGTCATGTAGTCTTGTTACGATGAATGATCATTTATACAACACCACCACTATGGGATATACATAGGGAATTAAAAAAATACACTAAAAATATGATATTAAAATACATCACCGTACTACAACCATCGTGGTACCAATACATATGTATACATTTTCTTGGTAGGAAGTAAAATAAAACTAATTTAAAATAACCTTGGTAAAGTTTCTTAGTCATCGGAAAAAATCTAGTTTTTTTATAATAAAAAAAGCCATATTATTCACAATCACATTCTGGAAAGTCAATGAAACAGACAACACAATAATGAACCTTAAATTCTAAGAGAAATAAAATACCCTTTTGTCAAATTCTAATTGTCCCACAAATAATAAGTAAAATAAATGTGAAAATTGTGTTTTAATAATTATTTGAACTACGACAAAGGAAAAAAGATTATAACAAAAGCATGCATTCTACTAATTAAATTTGTCTCACTGATAAAGTATTCACAATAGGAAAATAAAATAAGCACATGATGTAGGAATATATTATAACTCGTATAAAGCATTAAGTGTTCTAGTTTCTACAAAAGTTTTAAACAGTTTAACCACACGATAAGCATTACAATAACCTCCTAATGAATTGTTTGGGACATCAGTTTGTTGCAAGCAAGACACTTGCTCTTAAGTAACATCACTCAATTATTGTTAATGATTCATCACCAAGGCTTATTAGGAACACACTCAGGCAAAAAAACGCAATATACTCGGTAACAATACTTCGGGAGAAGCATTCAACACGTCGGGGGGGATATCAGTTATAAACTAGAAAATCTTCAAAACCTTGCAGCAATTAATGCGGAAAGCCAAACTTTATTTTATTTTGCGTTAGCACTGATTTCTTGAAAAATTAAAGAATATTGTTATCGGAGGTTACTAATTTGGTTTCTATTAAATAATATATGTATTAAAATATGTACCGGGTTATGGGTTAATTCCGAGTATGAATTACTTTATCTCCAAGAACTACTACGCTCGAATGAGGATATTAGGAGTTAATAAATGAAATGTTGAATTTGCCTACATAGAAACTTCATAGTAACCTAGGTAGATCTCTGTTGATGGTCGCAACAATGAGATTCATCAGACTAATTATGGATGGGATTAAAGGTAAGTCTTAAAACAGATTTTACCGCATATACAATATGTACAATATTAAGAATACATCTATCTATTCTACTATTGTAAAACAAAGCTGGAAGTTTCCCTTGGAGGGGAGAGAACAAATTCTTAGTAAAGGAGTTCTGCACAAGTGCTTGCTGTTCAAGCATTTTTGAAAGAAACGGGGGAGAGGGACAGAGTGAGTGGCTGCAGAATCTTGCCTGAGTGGAGTTCGATAATGTCCGGTCTCAGCGTCGCAGTATAACCGCTGGAAAAACAAACAACAAGCGACATACTCTTCAGTCAAGTTTCATTTCAATCTGTGCGGCGTTTAATTAAATCAATCTGCAAATGACATCCACAAACACACAAAAATACATACTGTATCATATAAATGTTGCAATCAAAATAATTAAGTAAAGTTTAAAAAACTGATGAAGGTAAAGTATTCTGGAATGTATGGGATGTGACATAGACAAATAGAGTAGCCGCGAAAGACATGACCGAAGTATTGCCGCTGTCGAGAAAATAGAACAGAGGAGGTAGTGTTGCCATACCCCAGCTTTAAGGCCTGGCCTCCAGCGCGCAGCCCCTCCTCTCCTAGCAATGTTACTTGTTCCTCCTCGCGCGAAGGATCGGCCATCTTGGGAAATAACAGTCCTTTATATGGTGTCAAAACAAACACCTCATACATTATATATTTACATCGGGTAAGCCGGGGATAAATAAATAATACCAAGTCCCTTCCAACCGATGAAAACCGGATATCCTTTACATAGTATTTTTTACAGCATGTTAGAAAATAAAATATCTTAAATTGAAAATTATAAAATATTAACTTTAATATCCTAATGTCATAGCTATGTCAATTTTTGGTTTTACTTTTATGCATTAGACGAGAGACAGTAAATGGCATCGATATTATGTAAAACAGCTCAAGCTTAATAAAACATCAAAATAATCAAATACACCAAATAAACTAATATTTTAATTATTGATATATTTCAGTCACACTCACAAATTTATGCTCATAACATGATCAGTCAATTAAATGGAGACCCCGAATGCAACACTTTTTCATGTTTTTATTTAATACTAGATAATTAATGTATGTATATACAGAAACTTCACAAATAACTTCAGTTCTAAGTCACTCTAATTCCAGGTAGCTAAATACATAACAACCACGCATAAGGAAAACAGTCTTATTTAATGCTCTCAATAGCAAAACACATTTCGAAAATAGACTATTTCATGGCGGATTCTGTTATAATTAAGGTACCTAACCAATGGATTATAAGTTTTTTTAATTACATATATAAAAATAGCATTTTCTTACCATTAGATATGATAAGATGCCTAAGGGAATGTGATGCAGAATAAAACAAAGAGGGATAAACTAGAAGGTTAATTGAGAAGTTTCTGTAGAAAGAATGACATCCTGAACCAATTAAACCAACATTTCAATATGACTAAAAATATTTATTTAAATATGTTTGGGTATTCGGCATATATGAACTGCTACTATGAACTATTGAAATGATAAATTTGATAAGGTTTTCTTTTAAAATGGACACAATGTTGCAATTAAAAATTTTAGTTGGACAAGGGGACAGAGTGCTTCAAACATCAACATCCTGGTACTAGTAGCATCTTTCGGGGAATATTTTATTAAAAGCGTTAATAACAAAAGAAGTAAGAGATTGCTGCGGTAATCCGATATTAGTTATTTTAGAGCTAGGAAATGGTAAGTTCTTCTTTATGGTTGAAATAAAATAAAGTGTTGCCTGTTCTGCCATCTCGCTTATACTTACACAAAGGTAACAAGATGCAGAGGCAAAGTGTTGGAAGAAGGGGCCAAGTCATTGATAACCGAAGCACCAACGGCTTGATCCTTAAATATATATCTATTATATTCAAGTTTGACACACTTCAATCAGAGTGGAGAACATAATATATAAATCATTGGAATGATCAGCTAAATTAGGCAGCATTGGATGATTTTCAATTTAAAATTATTTGTTTTAATAAACAGTTTACAAAAAATAATATATTTTCCCTAAAAGGCTGTGAAATAACCGAATACACAAATTAATATGTAAAACATTTTCCAGAATTAAATATGTACCTATGGGCAGGTGCCTTTCAAGCTTAAAATATAAGAAAACTAAGCCGTGGCTAAATCAATTCATCACGAGATATGATAAATCATCAGTAGTGAAGATAAAAAAAAAATGGTTTTCCGAAAAAAAATTACATGATAAGAAACAGAGTTAAAGTTTTAACTTGTCCGTATTTTATTCAACATGATGGATTGATTAAAATAGCATAAAAAACTGATTTTTTTAATCAATTTTTCCATAAAAAGTCTACTGTAAAGAATTAAACGCTTAATCCCAATGCCTGATAACAAATTTTATAATCCATCGGATTAATACATTCAATATGAAGTTCATTTGTGAACAAAAATATAATTACGCATTGAAGATTTTTTTCGTTTGATAAAAAAAAACCATTCTTCATTCAAGATAATTAATTCAATTCTTTAGAAATATAAATGAATGCTTGGTAATACA
Source organism: Halesus radiatus (assembly GCA_022606495.2). Classification (NCBI taxonomy): domain Eukaryota; kingdom Metazoa; phylum Arthropoda; class Insecta; order Trichoptera; family Limnephilidae; genus Halesus; species Halesus radiatus. The sequence continues at coordinate 108,384 of JAHDVE020009283.1, forward strand.
TCATTATTTTATTATTAATGTAATTTGATGTAAGTCCTGTACAAGGTTACTTATTACTTATGGCTAATCATTATGCCCAAACGATTCAATAGTTAGACCGATGAATAGATTCAATGCTTAAAAGCTTACCTCATCGAAGAATACTTGAGTTTTACGCAAGATGTGCTTCAACTCTGTCAGTTCCAGGAAGTTGCGTTTCAGGGCTTCGGCATTCTGATTTACCTCACGTAGTTCGTTCTCGAGCTTTTCAAAGGTCGCCTGTAATGAAAATTGCATAATGATGACACCTGCTCAGATAATAATAATAATTGGATGATTTTTATGGTGCTGTTTTTGTGAAAAATCACCTCAAGGGTGCTGAAGATGTTGGGAACTAACAGGAAAATTTCACTGAAAACCACTGAATACAAATGACTAAGTTGAATTTTAATGTCACGTTAATATTGACTGTAAATAGGTGAATCCCATCAATCCACAATTTTCAGGAATGTTACATTTAAGTGGTGTCAAATAAATTAATTTTCGATCGACAAGATGGTAAAATCATTTTAGTTGAAAAGTGTATTATTCATACTAAAAACTATATTGCAGTAAACCATTCATTGTTGTTTTTTTTTTTTTTTAAACTATCCGTCAAATGAGTCAAACCTCAGACATTATAAATAGAAGTGCAATATTTTTTATCACTTCAGGAAAAAAAATTAACAGTCATACAAAAATTACGATTTAAAGTTAGTTTTACATATGGTAAAATATTTTCTTTCGTTGTTTGTGTAAAAATTTCATTTGTGGCTTAAAATGTTTTACCTATTTACAGATGATATGTACAGTGATAAAATTCCTGAAATGTTTGACACATTACTTGAAGACAAAAAAAGAGATATTGCGAAAATAAAAACAAAAGTAAGGACATTTTACCTTCGTAGAACACACATATAAATATATCTGTAAATGTTAGAGTAAAGCGACTCCCTCATGGCCCGGTAAGGAATTGACATAAGCCGGGCATAGCAAAAATGCGGGTAAAGTTGCGCGATGTCTCGCTGCATGGACGCACACATGGGTCTGCAGAAGTCAGTAGATTTGTAACCATTAAAAAGTCAGTATTGCAAATTTCTATTTTACCATCCTGCAATTAGCATATCGTCGTGTAAGTCAAGTGACGACGACGTTGTGGAATTTTACATTCATTCCACAATGCTTTTGTGATATTATTAATATGACTAATTTGTAAAAATATTTTACAAGCGTTTGTTAACTAGAGATAATGTTAATATACAAGTTCCAAACTTTCAGTGCGTCAAAATTACCCATCGGATAGACAAAATTTGTAACTGTGGAACGCCGGCGTATCCGATCGGCAATGTCAAAACATACTTTCTTTTCGTGGGATTTTGTACCTTAAAAAAATGTTCATAGTTACTGATTCGAAGTGTATATTTATAGTAATTCTAAATATGTTTCTTAGCTATTACTGAAAAGCTTTTCTATGTAAAGGTATTAATAATAATAATAATTGGATTACTTCTACGAGGTGTGTTCAAAAGAAAAGGTGAATTTTGAATTTCCGCAGGCTGTGTACATTCGATTTTCGATTTTTTTTTTTGTTATGTCGGTACACATATATTTTTCATGTTAGCATTATCAGCCATTTTGGATCAGTGGTTTGTTTTTGACAACTATATTAACATTATCTGGTAAGATGGTACAATTTATATTAAAAAAAAAAATTACGAAAATAGACTCAGCCGGTGCACGGCGGGCCATGCACAAATTTACCCTCGGCACACTACAGAGGTATTAGATTGCGTGATCTCAGCGGTGAAGTGATAATATTGAGAAACTACTGAAACCAAGTACCGCTTGCCTGTATACTAGAAGTACACAACACCGCAACGACCCGGGTACGGGCGCCAATAGAAATATATGTAACGGAACACTCTAGTTATCACAAATTCTTACAGCACTCGGTTTATGCCGATTCCTTAGCGGCCCATGAGGGGGTCGCCTTAAACTAAATTATGAATCGAATAAATAAATTTAAAAAATGAAAATATTTTTACAATCAAATTGGCTACCCAGTGTTGAAGAATTAAATATATTATAAAGATTTAATTTATTGAAGTAAATAAAGAAAAGATTGTAAAACGATTATGTGAGTGGCAAGGTAATTTTTTTATGCACAATAAGCACCTAATTAAAATATATCCAAATCGAATGTTTGAAAATATGCAGCTACCTTCCATTTTCATCATAAAAAATGCCTAGACAATATATATATTTTTTTAATTTTGTGTAGCAATCTAACATATTATATATGTATATGTAGTAAGATTCTAACATGCATCAGTGGGAGGGAAATTTTAATTAATTGTGTATCTGTGTCGGACATCTTGCCGTCTATTTTAATGTTGTATGTTTAGTTTATAAGAATAATTGTAACTTGTAAGGGAATCGGGTCGTATGGAAAATAAATGTTGCTTCACTCTCCACACACACGCCCGATTCCCGACTTCTTTGAATATGTGACAACGGGTGGTCTGTGGCTGAGCTTGTTCCCCCAGACCACTCTGACTTAGAATGAAATAAAAATGACAGAGCGAGATGACGTGGTGGGAGGGAGAGGGTGATGTCGGGTAAACTTTCACGGCGCTGCTCGATGCAGATTTTTGTATCGATGGCGCCGTGAGAGGCCAACTAGGCGCCCGGCGTAGCGCCTAGTTGGCATTTGTATACAGGCCAAAAAAACTAGTCAGTCATCTAGACGCTTGAACCGACATCACCTCTGCTCCACCGACCGCTCTACCTCGCTCTTCTTGAAACCGACATGCCTTCTTCTTCTCTGACCCCCCGCTGACTCTTGGACCACCCCCGGAATACCAACGCTCAAGGAACCAGACTCTAGCTTCATCACGGACAAGGCCCAGTCGAGCTTGTGCACAAAAGTGTGTATTGTACAAAGGATTTGTACAACACTGAAGCTTTTGCACAAAAGTGTGTTTGTGCAAAGTAATATCGGTATTTCGAAAGTTACAAAATGGGATCAGCCGGCCTCTACAGTCGTTTGTGTGTCGGAGTACATCTGACACAGTATCTTTACATATACTATTTAAGTATGCTTAAAATATCTGAAAGAAACCCTTGACTCTGTGCAGAAACAGGCGGTCCGTTTGATAGATTCACCGATCTTAACAAACGGATTGCAATCTTTGGAGCACAGACGTCAGGTGGGAATGCTGTCCTTGTTTTACCAGTATTTTAATGAAAGATGCTCTGAGGAACTAGAGTCATTGATCCCTTCGGCACCGGTGCAGTCGGGAAACACCCCAAATGCGTGCCCAACATTTGCACACAGTCGACATTTGTCACACGAAAACAGGTCGCTTTTACGACTCGTTCCTGTGTTCAACAGCTCGGCTGTGGAATAGTCTTTGTTTCCTCCATCCTACAACATGGGTCTCTTCAAGACCCAAGTTTACTCCTTTCTATCCTCTAAAAGACCCTCCACACAGCATCCCCAAAGATGATATAGGCCTTGAGGCAAATTATTTCCTTCAGGGTCTCCTGTGTGGAATTACCGTAAAAAAAAACTTAAACTCTTGAATTACAATAAACTAGGCGAGCCCTTTTAAGCCCACTAATAAATATATTATTGCATCAACAACGGGAATGCTTTCTACTTTCGGCGCACTTAAGCCATGCCATTATATTTGCTAAACTGATAAAAACCTTTTAAAGCTTATTTAGAAATACATTAATGATTTAAACATGTAAAACATTATTCCAAGATATGATTGGTGAAAATACTAAGGTTTTTTATATGAAAGTTATTACAAGTGGTGATAAAGTAATCTATATTTATAATACCACATGATATGACTAACAGGAACCAAATCAATATGGCGTTGAAATATGGGCGTCGCACTAACAATTGTAAATTATTATAGTTATTGTATGACTTTTTTCCCTTTTCGAATTATAATTAAGTTATTCATTATATTTTCTGGATAAGCAGGTTTATATTCTGATATTAAGTAGGGGCAGCTCGTGACATTTTGGTGTACTAGGGTGCTAAGAGTGAAAAAAACTGCATTATTGATGTTGTTGTAGCCGAAAATGATTTTTAATTATTATTTTTTTTTTTTGTACCAAGATTTTTAAGAATTTTGACGAAATTGAACCCCCTGGCAAAAACATTTGCATACAAAAATTTTAAAAATCATTTTCGGCTACAACATCAATAATGTCTTTTTTTTCAATGTTAGCACTCTAGCACACTAAAGTCACGAACCGCCCCTGATATCAAGTTAATGTGAAATGTGAATTTCAAAATATAACACAATCATCAGCATAATCATGTTTAAAAAATCTTAAGCCGAAAACTGATCCATTTCAATTTACGACAATACCAAAACCTCTGGTATGTATATACATAATACATCATACGTAATAAAAGCAGGCAATGCATCGAGCTGGATTTATCAATAAGCTTGGGTTTATTTCTTCAGATACCAAACGGAAAAAAGAATAAACAGTTCTATTACTGATCAATAAACATTAAAATGATTATTAATACAAAGAAAAAAAATTCTGGCATAGATTATTTATTTTATTTTTATTATCAGAAAAGAGTTCCTTTAAAATTTTTATATGCGAAAAGCAGTTTTTCGGATTCTAAGGCCACTCCCTCACGGGTTGGTAAGAAATCAACATAAATCGGGTGCAGTAAGAATGCGTGATACCGAAAGCATTCCATATATTTCTATTGGTGCCCATAAACGGGTCGGTGTGGCGCGGTAGCGGTGTTGCATACTTCCGTTGCCCGCATTCTTGTTGTACACGGGCGATTTTGATTTCATACCGACCCGTGAGAGAGCAAGCTTACTTGAGAATTCAAAAGCTGTATGGAGATTGCAGGTTTCCATGCCAAATGTTATTTTCCGATAATACCAACTAATAACTATAAGTAACTGCAATAAAACCAGGTGTAACGACCGAAAAATACATTGAGTTGAGTATGAGAAAATGTTCCATATGCCCACGCCAATAACCTGAATTAAGTACATAGTACAAAAAAAAATAATTACTTGTCTCGACAAGGTCGTAAAATACCAAGCAAAGCCTGCCAACTCTAGGAAAGAACGACTGAATTGTCGAACCTTTTGATGCAGTGCCTTTAGTCAGTATCGGGCAAACCAGTCGTGTGGAAGGCCCATTAGTACTAAGTACCTAAGGCTCCATAATAAAAAAGACGTTTATTTCTTTAAATCCTTGTATCTTTTTATAATTTTTCTGGTGCTTTGGCCCTATTTTACTATATTGCGAAAAACTCAACAAGAAGTCACACCACGCCCCTGATTGACAGTTATACAATTTTATTTTAATTATAAATTACATATTTCAATTGAAAATCAAATGTATAGTGAGTTGATGCAATTACTTAAATTACCCGAATTGTCAAAGTGAAGAAAAATTTGTGATATTTTTATTATTATTTAAAAACATATAATGGAAAGTTAGACAGCCCTAACCTGGTGAGTATGATTCATTATTTTGTACCCAATAAATACAAAAAACGAGACTCAATGCTCCACTTCATGTAGTTGCTTCTAGTACTAATTTTATGTACAATTCTTGTTCACAGAGATTGCACCGTGTGGGAAATGAAACTTGTTCCGTTGATATTTTTAAATTCAATAACATTGGTTCCTTTAAAAAGAAAATATGCATTCAACTATTTGATATGCAATAATCCTTAATAGATCAGTTATGGATTGTTGCATAGTAACCAACTTATTATACATATTGTTTATAATTTTATTGTGTATTGAATGTGTGTAAAAGCCCAGTAGGCAACTAAATAAATAAAATGTATTCATTAGATAAGTACCGTGAAAAGACAGAAGGACAAACCATGTTTATCAAATTATACAGATTTTGTTTCTCATTAATTTTGTGTTAATCACCAGAATTGGTCTCAGACAAATGTACACTGACATATTTAAAAATGAAAACATAAAAAAAAATCATTTTAAAAACAATTTAAGCTGTTGTAAATGCGGGTTATGCGTTTTCATAACACTATAATACAACCGGCTTATGCCCAAGTTTACTGAGGCTTTTAATCGCAAGACGAGCATCATTTGATGCTTGAAAGAAGTTCATCATAACTAAGTACATGAAAGTCTTCATAAAATGAATAATCAACAATCAAAAAATTTTAATCCTCAGAAAGTGGAACAGCTGCCACACGTGACAATTTTTATTTTTTCTCAGAATTCATAATGCTCTTTAACCCTCCACGGTTGACGCACACGTATGTAATTTGGAACGTTAAGCCCACTGAGCTGACTGTGAAAAAAAAGAAAAAAATTCTCAGAATGTACAGGTCAAATGGTACTAAACCCGGGCTTAAAATGTGACTTATTCTATTGACACCAAGAAGAAATATCTTTGTCCATCCCGATATGTGAAAAAACCTGATAAATTAAAAAATGTCAAAATGCACGTGCAGGATGGATGGTTGACTTGATTTGTTGAGCAGTATACGGGTTAACAAGAATTTGTTCGCAGGCGTGGAGAGCGGTTAAGTGAATTCCTATAACAGTTAGGTTAGACTTACTTCAAGATCGATCATCTCCCTGGGCTGCGGGGCTTCGGGGCTCTCGCCGGTGTCCAGCATGGGGATGCCGTCCTTGCGAATCTCCTTCTCCAGGTAACGCAGCTTGCGTTCCATCTCGTCGCAGCGCCGAACCTCGTTGACGAACTTCCGTTGGAAGGCATTAACGTCGGGGTTGAGCTAACAAAAGAAAAGATCATCTTTATATCTGACAAAAACAAACACAACGTGACTATGAGATATTCAGCTGAATCGTTTTAGTAAAAATTACCAGCCTCGAAATACAGTAAAGACATTGCTATTAGAAAGTTTGTAGAAGAAAAAATATACATAGCTATGTTTTCTATGTTCAACTTTCTTTTATAATAAAATACTATGACATTATTTTAACTCTGCAGCTGTTACACTATGGCCAAACTCCAATTGAAATTGAAATGGAAAAGACACCATAATTACTATTCACCCATTGTACTATGAGTTAATTTATTCCACTGAACTTATTAGGTGTTGGGTGAAATTTCAACTACAATTATTTTGGTTGAGATTCCATTAGCACTCACTGAACAGAAAACTCCTGGAAATGTGATCTATACAGATTTGAATGAAAACTAATGTTGTCTATTTACATGAAACCTTTCGATTCCTAGGCCCCAAAGAGGCCAATGAAACTTGATTATCTGTCCAAGAAAGATTTTTGATATGAAAACATTTGATTAATTTCATGTAAGGAAAATTGATCTTACTCTAGACACACCAGCAACACACTTGTATCAGTTTAACTATTCAGTGCACTTAATCCTATTTATAAAGCATAAACAATATGGTTACATTTAACACAATTTCTCAATGATTTTTCATTGAATTTAAAAGATTAATTTAAGAATTTTATTCACTGGAAAACAGGGTTGGCATGATTTTCCCCAACCCATTGGATTTTCTCAGGTAAAATATATGTATGTATAACAAATATAAACTATACAAATTTATATAAGTACTGTAAAAGTAATTATGAGTGATTTTAGGTAATAAATTTTTAAATATATCCCTAATAAGAACACTAAGTGGGTAATGTTCATGAGATGAGAGTGTTAAACAATGTTGAAAATGTAACCATCTGGATTACAGGAACCTATTTAATTGAGAAGACAATATGACATTGACACCTTAAAGTATCTTAACTTCAAAATCGGAACTTTACAGGAGAGTGGTTTAAAGAGGCAGAAGCTTGGTTGTACTTGCACCAAGTTTCTGTCTCTTTAAACCACTTTCCTGTAAAGTTCCGATTTTGAAGTTACGGTACTTTAAGTAGAAAGTGTCGATACATTGTTGTTCACATTAAATTAACTTCAGTAAATCTATAATAATCACTATTTTAAACACTACGAAATATAATTAATACACGTTAGTAGAAGGTAAATAGTACTTAATAGATATTTAACTAGTAATAAATTTTTTTATGTATTAGCAATTTGTATAAATCATCATTTATCTTGAAATTTTTATAATTTAAAATCATTCACTCACTTACAGTTTCTTCTAATTAAGTCTGAAAAAGTCTTAAAAAACCGACTGGGCAAAACATTTATGAAAAAATTCAGGTTTTTAGCGCCATTTTTTATGCTGGCTCAACAGAAGCAAAAATGTTTAAAAAAAACTTAGATTGTTGATGAAATTTAAGTGTTTGTCAGAGTATTATAAGTTTTACTACCTGGAGAATTCTACTTCAGGGCTGAACCTATTTTGATGAAGTTTCAATATTGACAACTTAGTAATGTTAATACATGAGGCTTAGTAATGTTAATACTGTTTGTATTTCAGGTTCATGGAGCCTTACACAAGCAGCTAAGTAATTATTCCACTTTATCATGACTCAAATATTAACACAAACGTTAAATTTGTCATCTTTAGCAAACATTTAAGAGGAAACTAATACCTCACATGATCTTGGCACAGAAATGTTAAGTTATTTGTTAAGAATCTTGCTGTAACTAATTTGCATACTTAACGTTTTGCTAATGATTCTGAGAAAACCTTTGAACAAATTTCAGGTTGTAACTAGAACCAAAAAGGAATTATTATTTTTCTTCATGGAATTCATTAAAATCTTTGTGAATTATTTCTTTGGGTCAAAAATTCGCATAAGATTTTGAAATTTAATATTTGAAAATATGTTATATTTTTTGTAAATATTATAAATTTACATATTTTATCATTACAACAGCAGTTTTTTTCAGTCAAGTTCTTAGGGATACTTTCTTTAATTACATAAATATAGTTTTTTTTTCATAAAGATGGCGGTGTTTGTTTTTTTTCGTTTTTATTGTTTCAAAGGGGTTATTTTTTATGAAACTCTACTTCTAATAGATCAAATCAATCAAAAATATATCGTTTTCCGCTATTTCATAGATAGCAAGCACAATGGATGGGGCTGTCTTCAATATAAATCATGGTATTTGAAAAAAAAATGTTAATTACCAACTACACATTACTTGCGAGTCCTTTGAGATCGTAAGAATTCGGGTCAATATTTATTAATATTGCTACTAATACCCAAGCAGTTGCTTTGTTATTCATGTATAGTAGCATTACTCCGTCAATTAACAATACATTGTTTGACAATCAATGATTCATGGTAGTATGGTATGTCTAATGTCATTGAACGCTTAGTATTTTTGACATTGTGCTATTTGGGAGAAGTAATAATTGCAACAGTGAAGCACATTAATAGTACAGATAATACTTACATCTCTAAACTGCACAAGCCCAAGTTCGCCCAATTCGGAAACACAGGCATATGCAGCCTCACTCTGCAAAAATAACTGACATAATGTCATTTCTTCACTTCTAAAAAGCGACCCCATTTTGCGAGTTAGGTTAAATAACTACAACTAATAAAGGATGTTCACTAATTTACTTTTCTGCGGATATTTTCAGGAGTTAAAATCCTGAGTAATCGATTGCCACGACGTACGAGACTAGAAATCTAATGTAATGTAATAGAACGGCTCGGGCGCAAACGCGCAAACTCGAGCCCGGAAAGATTTCTTTGCTACGCTGCCTGCGGTGACTAGGTCTGGCGAGCTACGGAGAAACCCATGAAATCGGTCTGACGTCAACTTCTGCTTAGAGATGGTCGTCGATATTCCTGTATCGAATACCCGGAACCGGTTCCATTTCTGTCACTGGAACCGTCGATATTTTCTCTGAGGAACCAGCTATTTTTGGAACCGGTTCCTTTTGGAATGTTTCTATCGTGCTAGGTATAATGAGGATTATTCTATTCACACCTACCGGTATCTTGCAGTGCAGACACGTACAGTGGCAGGCATGGCACAGGAGGGAGAATTCACATTATACCGTGCGTGAATGCGTTCATATATATAAGGAAAATAATTTTCCTCAAGGACTATGCCATCTTTGAGGATGCTGTGCGAAGGGTCTTTTTAAGCAGAGGATGTAAACATCTTGTAGAAGGGAAGAAACATACAGGCCGACAAGTCGTTCCACAGCCGGGCTGTTGAACCCATGAACGGGTTATAGAAAGGACCCATTTTCATGATATAAATGTCAACCGTGTATAAATAGTTCCTTAGAGTTAAGGGTTTTTAAAGGTATTTTGGGGCTCCAGATCAGATGTTGCTATGAAATTCAACAGTAGGGCGCACTTGCGATGTGTACAGAGTCATCAGTTGGGTTCTATTAAAGTATCTGCGGCCCTAAACAGTATGCCCAGATTCTGAGAGGCTAGCTTGACTCTGGCTTAGATGGACTCCCCGTGCCTGAACTGGTCACTTAAAGTTGCACCATGCATATATTAATGGATGGCATGATGGGAAGATCGCTTCCGTTGAAGGAAACTAGTTTGTCATATCGATCCCTTTTGAACGTAATCAGACTTGATTGGGGTTTTGAAACGTAAAATTCGAAGAAGTTATTCTTACCCCAAGAGGAAACCCTTTCTAGTTAACCATCCATTCTCCGCTTCAAAGCTATTTGAGCAATTGAAGTTGTTGTACCTTTTATGGGCTTGTCAAACAAAAGCTATTATGAACTGTACTCTCATCTGCGTAACAAAAAATCGGTGTACACGACAAAAGGTTATTGATGTGTAATAAAAACAAAGTCGGAGACAGAACCGATCCCTGTGGGATGCCAGCATTTATTGAATGGAAAGAAAAGCTAATGTAAGCGATTTATTTTCCCGTGCCTGCCACTGTACGTGTCTGTACTGCGCGGTGTTGGTAGATGTGAATCGAACTTTAGTTGGAGTAATTAGATTTAATTTTGGTTTATGTGACAGTCTTCACGTGGTATTGAGGTGAAATATCTCAAAATGTAAATGTGCGTAACTAACTATCACGCCGTTTTCCGCAGAGGTAGGCAGAGAGGACGGACCGCCAAACAACTCTATCTTGACATGCACTTCTTGATTCATTCACATTCATATATCGTCTCATTCATTCTCTTTTGTTATTCCGACTTCTGACATGGCCCGACTCACGTATTTGAATCACTTGATCGTGCCATGTCTTTTTCGTTTTTTTTAGTATTTTGTCCTGGAGATTGAAATTATGAATTTAACTGTAATGTTATTTTTTGACTCTGCTCTTTATACCTCGCATGATAGATTTATCAAAAATGAAGAACAAAAACGTGAACCTCCAAGATAAAGAATCGGTTTCACACTGGAACCGCAGTGACAACTTATTTCAGGTATCACCATCTCTACTTCTGTTCAATAAAGTGAACGCGACTCGCGGTGTTGCCAGTTGCCAACGTACTATCATAAAAATATATCGATTGGCAGGGATTGCTAACCTTTATAACCTGACACACAACTTTGAAGGTGTTGGTTGTTTTAACTTTCAGTTCATTCATTTCGCTTTTAGCTGCTTGCAAAGCTTAGTAATTAGTATGCCAAGCTGTCAAACATTAAGATCATTATCAAGGTTATGTCAAGAATAGGAAAACAGAAGAGTATGAAGCGATGTATGAATGTGAATGAAGCGATGAGTGTGCGCCAAAACAGAGTAAAGTTGTGAGGCAGTTTATTCCCTCTCCCTACACCCGTGAAGAAACGGCGCTGTGGCGTGATGGTTAATGGTATATCTATGGTTCGTTAGTTTTTGACAAAACTTCACGAACGAATCTCCGTATTTCGGGTTGCTCGTGGCCAATAACGATTTTTTTTAAATTTATTTATTCTAACGTTATCAATAAAATCAATTGCTTACAAATAGTTGTCATTTTTTAATTACATTTAAAAGTTTACAAACCCCTGAAGATCGATCAAATAGTTATTTGGTATAATAGTTTTTTTTTTTTCATTTCTGTTTCATAACTACGGTCGATCTAAAGAATCTTTTTTTAACATTTTAGTTACTTCAAGGTCTTCAAGTTTTGTTGTTTGCATGTAAAAAGATATTTGAAAATATTCAAACATTCACTTAATTTTTCACCCGTATTCTAAAATATTAATTCTTGCTATTTTTTAAACTACCATTTGCGTAGAGAAAAAAATTCTTTTACCGAAAAACGTTTATTTGTTATAAAAAAATATTTTATAATTTTTGATTTCATAACGGGCAGTGTTTTAGTTACGGAACAATAAATAGTAAAAGAAATTGCACATTAATATTTTAAACGCGTTTAGTATGATTTGCTTTTCTAAACTGTACCATTTTATTAGGTAAATATTATTTTTTATAGTTTTCTCATTCGAACGTTTTATTTTGTGGTTTATCTGTCACTGGGAATGTAATGTTGAAAAGGGTGGGTAGTCAAATGTCTATTACGAAAAGATGAGTGAGTATTCGTAAAAAGAAGGATCATTGATTTTATGTCCTGCTTTCTTTATATATGACATCATTATAGGCTGTCTGTCACCCATAGAAAAAGTTTGTTATTGTTGTCGAGAGTGGTATATCTATGTTGTTATCCGTACATCCGCACAGCAAACGTCAGATAATATCAGTCACTTTATGTTGAGTATATGGATTTAGCATAATTAAAATGTGGATTCACGTGCTCGAGGAGGAAAAACAATCGTACTTCTTTAAATACCATGCTTTCAATGAGTCATACAACTTTTTCCTTACCAATTTTGTACACTTATGGGAGTTGAGGCTATCAAAAAATGATCTATCCTCACTTATTCAGGTTTGATATTGCTAAATTCTTTATTATTTCTTCGTAAATTTAAGTTCTTATAGGTGTTTTTATAAATAAATATATCTTTTTTTTACATTAAATCCCCTCAGTAGGCTTTTAGTTTTCCCCGGGAGGGGGGAAATACAGAAGCCGACAAATTACTTCACAGCCGAGGTGTTAAGCATAGGAGCCGTAAAAACTACCCATTCTCGTGTTTAAATTGTCTGTCGTGCACAGAAGATAGGCATGTGTGTGGTGTTTAGCGTATTTCCTGGCTGTGCACCTGAGGTGAAGGCATCAGTGATGCAAGAAGTTTCTTTCGCTCAATTGCCGTGCTTGTTCTAAGAATAGTGCTATATATTGTAAAGACTGCAATCCGTACGTTAAAATGGGAGAATCCAACAAATAGACTGACTGTTTCTGCAGAGTTAAGAGTTTTTCAGATATTTCAGTACTCTATAACCAGAGGTGACTACCAAACTCAATGGTGATGCACTCTTTGTACAGGGTCAGTAGTTGTGTACTCTCATAGTATCTGCGAATCCTGTACAGTAGACTTGGGCAGATTCATTTGCAGTAGTGAATCGATTCAGTCTGATTTACCCGGTCTTGTGAATTTCTTCATTTAATTAATTCCTTAAATAATATATATTATAAAAAAATTAAAATAAATGATTTTTTCACATTGCAAATTGTGCTTGTGTTGGAAATACCATTTTTAAAGTAAAATAAACGCGAAAATAACAATCTTACTCAACTGGTATAATAAATAATACGAAAAATGTGTATACACCTCAATGCAGTAAATAATGGTTAAGACAATATTACACGCCGAACAAAGATGCACCCTACCGAGTACGGATTCTTTCAGAAATTCCCACCCGACTAGTGTAAGTGACGGCTTGGCCGCGTTGGCTGGGACTAGCATGAACGGTATCACGTCAGGCATTGAGAAATGAATTAGGAACTTCTGACTCGCAGTGTCTCACAGTGACTTGACTAACTTGCGCCCTGCTGACCTAGTATGGACAGACTGGAAATCGACAAACCAGAGACATAGTGAATACGATGTCACAACTGAATACAGAATACATTTCATTATGGAATACGGACTGCGAAAGCGAATATGCACTGCTCGGAATTACTGACTGACTAGAGGGATTTGCCGCTACGGACTAGTGTGGATGATGACGTAGGGGTTTTTATGGATTGCAGCGCAGGATTCTATACCTTAGATGGAGTCCTGCACACTGCACAATATCTCCGGCGACTTTGTGATAGTGCCGTGCGTTAAATAATCGTAGGGTTGCAAGGCCTAAGCTTAGGAATGAATAATTAATTCCATGTTAAATTGAGAATCAGATCGGGTGTGTCCCATGTCTATTGTACAGTACCCACATCGTCTGAAAGGCTACTTGACTCTGGCTTCGATGGAGCCCCCATGCCTGAGCTGATGGCTTAAGGTTACACCGAGCAAGTCAATGGAAGGTGTGTTGGGAAGATTGCTTCTTTTGTGTCATAGGCTGTCATTCACAATTGGGTCGTGTATTATGTATCATGTAGATCAGGCTATTACTATTTTTATTAAAAAAAAGTAGTATCTACAAATTAAAAACCTTTCCCTTTATAACTTCTCTGTGTCATGCACTTATACATTATTATACATACATACGAGTATATATTATAAATATGTTACACTTATATACCAACTATGCATTATGTTATTTTTTTAAAGTTCTGTACACATAATCATTTTAATGTTAAAATATGTAAAAGCCTTTTGGGGCGTTAATGAATAAATAAATAAAAAATAAAATATTTTGATTGATTTGTAATTTTTATTGCAGGAAAACAACCCTATAATTGTTAAAGCTGACAATACATCCCTAACAAAGTCTTTTTTGGAAATGCTGCATGAGAGCCTGTCTAAAAAGAATACACAATCATCCATAGATATTAGCCAACCTGGGGAATGTATTATTTTGAAAATAAAAATATTTAAAGGAGCTTCATTTAAAATTGTTTTTAAATTGAACACATCTTCTCCGCTGAAAGTGAGTGACTATTGCTTTAAATTTGATTAACTCACTCCTCGCTTCATTTGCTTTTTTATATTGTCTCATTTGTCTCACACATACTCTTCAGTCATACTGACTTTTCACAAGACCCGACACAAATATTTGTTTCATTTGCATGTTCCATATCTTCCTCGGGCGTCCCTGACTTCTTCTATTCACTTATTTTGTTTTCACTATACACATATTCTGCTGTTGTAAGTAAAAACAGAGTAAGTAATTACCATGGGAGGCATTCTCCAGAATGGAAGGGCCAAGTTTTGTTAAACATATTTACAATTGTCCTAATGTACTGATTTTTTCCCAAAACACTTGTAGACAATACTTCTATATTATCATTACAATAAAGTTTGTAAAAAAGAATAATATCTGTTAAAAATATGCATTTTTCTGTGTTTTTACTTACCAATGGTGAATGTTTATCAAGTAATTGTGGTAAGTAAAAAAACAGTATGTTTATAAGTTTAACAAGATATTATTTTTTTGCATCATTATTTTATGTGAAAAACAGGTTTTAGAACAATAGAAACACGAAAAATGAATGAAAAAACTCCACTCAACATTAATCTAGGTTATGGGATGCCACCATAAAGTGAAAGATAGTGCGGCAGGAGAATGTATTTCAAGATGGCAGATAAAAACACAGCATGTTCGTAAATGTAAGTATAAACGCAGTAACTTCAACGTAGGAACTGTGTTTTTACTTACAGAAACAGAAATACTGCATTTTTACTTCAACAGCAATGAAATTGCGATAACAAAAAAAAAATTAAGCAATAACGAGTATTAATTATCTCTTATGTAAAACATAAGATATTCAATGCTTAATAACTCTAAATATTCAACTCAGTTTTGATAATTTTGGTAATTACTGTGTTATTAATTAATTATTAAGTAAAAACTTATGACGGCAGAATTATACTCAATAACTTTGCATAGGTACTGTTACATTTATTTTATCTCTTTTCTTTGTGTATTATGTATATTATTTAGGCGCCCTCGTGGCTGCCAGCTGCGTTTCATAGTCGCTCCTGATTTAACTTAGAAGTATTGGGAAGTTATCAATTTTCCCGGTGTAAAAATAGCATAAAATAACCGCAATAATTTTTAGGTTCTTTATATAAAAATAACATAATTTTAGTGCTGTCGATTCGAGCTTAAATCAAGTTTATAATAAAAACCCAAATATTTCAAATATTTTGGGTTGAAATCTGCTTCGTTTCTGCCGAACTAACGCAACGGTCATCGGTCACATCTGGCGGGCGGTCGAAGGCCCTTAACACATGTACTAGTGAAGTGCCAAAAGTTAGCCGGGTTACTCGGGCTACGGCGGTTGTAAAAAATATTGTATACAACTGGGAAGTGGGCTGCTGGGACCCCAATAAGGACACCGCCAGCTGGGGCGAGAACGAGCCTTTACCTTCATCATTGATATAGTGGCCAAGTTCCTCAACAAGCACGACTTTGACCTGATCTGCCGGATGCATCAGGTGGTAGAGGACGGGTGTGAGTTCTTTACCAAGAAGCAACTGGTACTGCGGGAATTCGATAATGAAGGAGCAAGGATGTCAGTGGACAACACGCTGAAGTGCTTCTTCCGGATCCTGAAGCCGGCTGACAAGCGCCTGGCGTACGTGCAGACCAACACCAACCATTTCGTCACGCCGCCCAGGGTCGTCACCAAGACAAAGAAGATTTTGAGGGCCCTCTGGATCAATCCCACCGGCCACCATCCTCCCCCGCCGCTCCACCCTTTTAAGAGTATTCTGTGTTATTTATCCTAAAAATAAGGATAATAATTCTTTGTCTTAGCTTTAATACACTCTTGAATATAATGAAAACAATCACTCTATCATTTGTATTAGCGTCTTGCAATATATCGTAAGGAATAAATACAATTAGCTTCTTTTTTATTTTCCAATTTAACATTAAATTTAGTTTTGATATTTTAACTGCATCTCTTTATATGATCTATAAATAATGTGTAATGATAGCCTGTCCAAAAAGAGAAAATAAATTTAAAACAAAATATAAATATTATATAAATTCGTAGAATAGACGTAATATAAGAATAGTATAAGAATAGGAAGTAATATTTGTACAGCGCCCCTGAGGTGATTTCTCACAAAAGCGGCGCTATAGAAATGGTCCAATTATTATTATTATTATATATCTATTTTATTGAGAGGTAAATATGTAAATTAACTTAAATGTGGTACCTACGAGGGTTGTCTGTAAAATAAATTTCCCTGTTTGCCACGGGCGCGTGGATCGCTGTTACATGTAATCCGGCAACACTGGATCGTAGCTTGGTCTTCCCCCTCCACATCCCCACCTGGCCGAATTCGCTGTGACGCTCAGTGTCGGTTTGGCAGCCGTAAAGAATGGAGCTCCTGATCGCATCGCCCGCGAGGTGTGAAGTACGCTTCGTGATTCGTTTTTTGTGTGCCAAAGGCCATTCGGCGACAGAAATTCATTCTCAACTGACAGAAATGTATGGAGAAACGCGCATGAGTGTTCAAATGGTGCGCAAGTGGTGCAAAGAATTTAAAGAAGGGCGCAAAAACGTCCATGACGAACAGCGGTCCGGATGGCCATCGGTCAGTGACGAAACGATTGCGAAAGTGGAAGCGTCAATGCTGGCAGATCGAAGACTGACGGTTTGGGAGCTTAGCGAGATGATTCCAGATGTCAGCAAGGGGCATGCTGACGAATGGAATCCATTTTCATCAGGACAACGCTCGTCCGCATACAGCCTGCATAACCACCGCGCTCATTGAGAAAGCCGGATGGGAGATCATCCTACACCCACCATACAGTCCGGACTTGGCCCCGAGCGACTACCATCTCTTCCCTGATTTGAAGAAACACCTCGGTGGAACGCATTTTGCAAACGAAGAGGAGCTGAAAGAAGAGGTTCTGAGCTACCTTCACGGCCTGACGGGAGACTTCTATGACCAGGGAATCAAAAAGATGGTGACCCGGATGAAAAAGTGCATCGATGTCAACGGGGACTATGTAGAAAAATAGCTGAAAGTCTAAGCTTTCCAATGATGTATTGCTCGTTAATAAAATGGTTTTCATTGTGAAAAAAAATAGGGAAACTTATTTTACGGACCACCCTCGTATAACAAATATCTTGTTTATGTTACACATTGTCACTTCAATACTAAAAAAAACTGAAAAAAACAGCATAAATAATCAAATGTAATAGAGCCCTTTTGTAAACTTATACGCCAATGAAATTATGTACTTTGATGTACCACTTATAAATGAATATGCAATTGCTAATCTAATCTAGACGTACATGTTTTTTATAAATATGTATAATATATTCAATTACTCATGTAGGTTATTATTAGTTCGATTAGTTAGCAGTTCTGGTACGATTCAAAGATAAAGTTTTATATTGCATCTATGATCGGTAATTTAAAAATAATTGCTTTTGTACTTATCAGATCATAATATTATCTATGTACTTTTAGTTTTTCCAAGAAGTCACCATTCCTCTAATGACAAGCTTAAAAGAGTTGAAAGAAAGCGATAAACATCTTGTGGAAAGTTTGCAGAAAAAAGATCTTGAAATTCAAGATTACAAATCGGCGGGGGCCCAATTATCTTACAGTAAGTTCTTATCCATTCTTTATTATTGATCTCACCTCTCTCAGGCTCTCCTCACGCATAGTTAAATTAAAATACTGGAATTATTTGGTCTTATTATATGTTTTTAAGTCAACGAATGCCAGAACTTTGAGAATAAAGCTTCCTCCATCACCCTTATAGGTTTTCATAGTCAAGAAATGTCAAAGCGATGAGGATAAAGCTTCCTGTATCACCCTTATAGGTTTTCAAAGTCAACGGATGGCAAATCTTGGGGAATAAAGCTTCCTGCATCACTTTTCATAGATTTTTCAATTTGTATCGCTTTATATCATAGATAAAAAAGCTTGTAGTTTGAATCTATTATTGAAAATATTTTGACAGCTTAGTCAAAAACACGGTCTCTTTAGTTCCACTTCTAGCCGCACGCAGAGTTAATCACGTTAAGCTGTAAATTATGGCATAGCATTAATAATCCTGTTTATTTATAAATTATATTCTTTGTAAGGTACACATATTATGACATAATATTACAAGTGAATTCGATATATATTATACATAAAAAAAATTTAGCGTTGTCTAAATATATGAAACTGCTAAAATACTATTATATTTCCTTTTCAGAACATTTGGAAACCACTACTTTCAATGCCGAGGAGCACAAAAAAATATACACACCATCCAGTGAATGCTTTCTTAATGCAGTTGATGTTTCTTCAATTTTGAATTTGTTCAAGGAAAATGAACATGCTCTTAACACGTAAGTTCTCAGTAGTCCAACTCCTTTGATCTGCATTGGATAGTTAATTTGTAATTATTATTGATCAGTTTTAAGACAATATATTAATACAGTGAAACCTACTTATAAAGTTCCCACGTAAGAAGTTTTATTTTCCGGTCCCTTGGAAAACCTTATAAGAGGGTTTCACTGTAATTAGACTATGAATCTGATATCAGCATATGTTTTATTTCCAAAATCAGAAATGTTAATTGTTATGAATCTCTTTTACTACTTTCTTTTGTAGATCTGCCGCCGCCCAAGGATCCAAAGATAATTTATTGGAAACATTCATCAAGTCTGAAGATTTGTTGGAGAGTGATATAAAACCCAGCTGTGATAGTTTAAAACGGGAATTAGACAATAATAATGCATCTGGAACGTTTCCTCTTGTGAAAACTGAAAATGAGGCTCTTTATTCAGAATCTATTTACCAAACAGCTCAAGGCAAGAGTAAACGAAAAAAACAATTAAATTTCTAACCTTTTCTGATTTTTACATTTAAATTATACACATAGTTTTTTTTTTGATCCAATGAATTGATTTGTAGACATTTTGTGCCTCATTTTTATAAGGTTTAATAAACTTTAACTTTTTAAAACTGGCATGGACTTAGTTTTTTTTAATCCAATGAATTAATTTGTCAACATTATGTGCCTAATATTTATAACCTTTAATAAACTTTTACTTTTTTAAAAATGGCATGTACTTACTTCTATTTTCTTACCTACTTAAACTGTCCTGTCCATGAATATTTTGTCAGTGCGATGTCAGCTTTCAACCAATCAGGTAGCTTTAAATAAATATGAAAGTACATATTATTATTGATTCTGTAGCCGGTACCTATATTTTAAATAATTAATTAATTCACTTTCCAAATTATTCTCTCAACACTGGCAACACTCGTGACCAGCCTCACAGCTGTGAGTGGAC
Organism: Halesus radiatus; assembly: GCA_022606495.2. NCBI lineage: Eukaryota > Metazoa > Arthropoda > Insecta > Trichoptera > Limnephilidae > Halesus > Halesus radiatus. Next base: position 128,539 of record JAHDVE020009283.1, read on the forward strand.
AGCTATAGCGTATAGCATAATATCGTTGCTGTTCTGACTCAACCTTGTATCTACAAAACGTTTTTTCTCAAGAGATGAAAGAAACTCTATATTTTTCTTTTTTAAATTTAATTAATGCTTAAGTATGTAATGTATTTTGTATTTAATTAATAAGAAATGCTTTAAAATAAATAAAATAGGCAGTTTCTTTCATCTCCTGAGAAAATATGTTTTTGTAGATACAAGGTTGACTCAGAACAGCAATGATATAGCGTATCTAGAATAGCGATAAATATTAATATTCTCTGTATGCTTTTACTTTACAATGAATGACCTATGTGGAGAAAAATACTGATTGACCTTTTTATAGGCAAACTGCTCGTGGCTATAGCTATAGGTGAATTATTTCTGATACCAAGGGCCGAAGATTTTCCCAGCTCACTTTTTGAGATGCAGAGTTTTGGATTCAGAATTCTGCCTGCGTTACTCAAGTTTATCCCAACATGAGATGAAGATGAACAACAAAAAATAGTAAGTTGTGAACAGGAAAATAAACATACTGTGTCCGTAAATTGATAGCCCATTCAAATATTCAAGGATGTCATTAAATGTATTTTATAATACGATATTCTACTACATATGATAATAAGTCTATTTATTATGATGCCTGACAACTTTTATCAATAATTTGATTGTATTTCTGTCTTTAGATCGTACAATAATAATGTGATGTTTTGTAAATAATTAGTATTTATTAATATGTATGTAATATCATTCACTTAAGAGGGACGGCTGCGCCGCCTGTTTCATACAAAACTTAATTTTGGATTTGAGGCCAAAATACTCACTTGAACCAAATGATCGTTTTTTCATCAAAAGATGTAGAAAATATGAAGTACGGATTAGAAGTATTTTAGTTTTAAACTAACAAATAAAGGTCATTAAAGTAATCGAATTTTCCCGATTTCAGAGGCAACTTTTGCAATTATTTGTGGGTTAATGGCGATTTAAATAAAAAAATTTAACCCCGTTTACTATGAAAATAAACAAAAATCTCTATATACAAAAATGAATGTTTGTCTGTCTGTCCTCGATTTTCTCGAAAATAACTTGACCGGTTTCACTGAAAATAGTACAGTTTGTTCTTATTAGTGCCGGGAAGGTTTAGAGAGTAGTTTGAATGAAATCCGTAATATATGTAAAACTGTTGCATTGAACACCATGTTGTATTGAGGTTAGCCCATAGATATACCACCGGTTAGCCTCAGATTACATATTCAAAAGAAGGTTTTTTTTAGTAGAATATTTTAAAAATGGAAAACACAAGTAAGTATCTACTTAAGAACTTTATTACATATTTAGATATATTTTAATAAAATAAATGTTTGGAATGACATAAAATTTTCAAATGAATGTTTCTTTGTTTCTTTGTTTAGAGCTAGAAATAGTCGTCACAAGGCATTACTTTCACTGTCAAATCAATGATGGGACCCAAACAACAAGCAAGAATTCACAACTTCATATGTGGCCTCCATGGTTGAGGGGTAAGGCTCTCGACTACGAATCCGAAGGTCGAGGGTTCAAATCCCGGCGAACGCAACAAAATTTTATTTAATTAATTTGTGCTGTTTCACAATTAATTCATTTAAAAATAATGTATAGTATATTTCCACAAGAGTGGAAGAAACTCTCAGTATCGCCCTGGTGAAACACCACCATTCAGAATTGAAACGTTGCTTGAAATGGCTTTTAGCTGTGTTTCGTGACCAGATCTGAATAGCCAGGTATTTTCCCCACCTTCCTCTTCTCTTTCCCCTCCCCAATACCTTCATCCTCACAACATTCCCCAATTGGGGATGCCATAGTCTCACTGGCTCCAGAGGGTTGGAAGCAGTTGGGATTCTTGTGCGGTATTCATTTAAAATAAAAAAAATTCTCGAGCAAGGCCGGGTACACATTGGCTAGCATAAAATAAAAAAAAAACATCCTAAAATAAGATTATAGTGGAATTAAATTTAAATTAAAAACAACCTATTTACATGGGAACACAAATTTGTCGTACATAATTTAAAATTTCGACTAAAAAAAACGTTTCTTTAAAGATGTTTTGTTCTTTAATTTTATTCTATGTAATCATATTTACATAACAAATACGACAATTTGAAAAAAAATTTACCATAAACCCGCAATTAATTTAGTTGCCTCTAAAATCATGAAAAATTGTTTTCTTTATTGGCCTATATTTCATAATTCAAAACAAAAATAAAGAAAATAATTCTAATCCGTACTAGATATTTACTATACCTTTACTTCAAAAAAAGATCATTCAGTTTGGGTGGGTATTTTGGACTTAAATTTAAAATTAAGTTTTGTATGAAACAGGGCACGCAGCCATTCCTCTTAACTTACCGGTCCAATTGTATCACAATCTTTCAGATAAGTTTCGTTATCTATAACTTGCTCGTTAGTGTTATTTTTGTTGATTTCTTTGGCCAGTGGCGCCGTTGTATTGACTAGCACTAAAAGGCTGTGTGCGAGGGGAAACAATCCTTCTAATATCATAAAGGATCCAATCTGGATTTGCTCGGGGGATGAGTAAAGCCTAAAATATAACATTTATTTATTAATTTTTAGTATAAATCCAATTTTTCAGTTCATTCGGTTCCGTGGATCGTGAGAAAACAGGTTTTCTTTCCGACCCCAAGTCTCGCATTTTGCCTGTAAATTTGATGATTTTACCCAAATTTTACTTTAAGGGGATTTTTTAATTGAATCTTTGTCATTAAACTATCATTCTTAGTACAAATCCAATTTTTTTTTTGCCTGCTAGGTTCCATAGAGTCAGAGAAAAGAGAAATCTAAACTTAGCCGCTTGAAAAAACTCATGGTCACTGGCAAAGTGTAAGGCAGTAGAAGCAGAGGAAATCTGTCTGAAATGTGGCATGTGGCACAATACTGTGGACAGTAGGGAGTCTTATTCATCAAGGCAATTAGAGTGTGGGTCACGAATGAATAAAGAAGAACATTGTTAATTAAACTACTTACGCTAGTAGCCTTATTGGTTTTTTTATTGTTTCTGGTAAATATGTTGATGTCAAATACTTGGTAAATAAGCTCGTTGAACTTCCTGTTAAACCATCAATCTGGAAAGACAGATTTTTTATATATGCAGACAGATACCAGACGAAGCATGATTGACATTAAAATCCATATTCATCGACTCACCGTCTCTTTATTCAGGTGACTCCCTTGTGACCACACTCCACTTGATTCTTGACTAGTAATATCCATAGTTTCCCTTCCACTTCCCCTTATCCCGTATCTTGTTCCCCACAGGAGAATACAGTTATCCTCTGTACCTACTACGGTATACGTAGGGCCACATTTTACCATCTGAAAAAAAGAATACATACAGGGTCTGTTGCAAAGTATCGAGAAAAAAATTCCTGACTGCGTTAGAAGGGGTAGCGGGATGCGCCGAGTGGTGGGGATGGTAGGGGGAGGTCGCAGCTACCAAACGCGCCGCTGTATTAGTAGATTATGTATTTATAGGTTTTGTAGGAATACAAAAAATACCAAAACAATAAGGTCTCTATTTAAAATAACACACGGAGGATATTAATTTGAAAGATTTTGGCCACCCTTCTTGGCAACGGGAAGGTTAAAAAGGCCCTCCGTATAGCACCCCCAAAGATGACATTAAAATATAATATAGGTCTGTTTTAGGAACTAGAAAATACACAATTTAGGCAATCAATTCATTTTAAAATTCAAGAGAAAAACAATACTTATGTATAAAAATCGGGTACCCTATAATATATAGGTTTTTCAAGAATCTAATTTGTTCAGAAAAAAATACCTTAAAAACTATTAGCATTTTTAGATTTTTGCCTATTCTTTGAATTATGAATAGTTGTAAAAAAATCTCACCAATACATTTGCATCTTCTAACTCTGTAACTCTCACAGGAGCGAACTGGGTATTTATGTTAGATGATAAAAAAGAGTCGTGTGGACACCCAGTGGTATAAACTGTCCGCGTTCCATCCACCAATTTTACTATCACAGCACAGTGCAGTAACCCAACACTGCAGTTAATTATGGCACCTGGTATTGTATGGACTTCCTTCTATAGTAAAAATGAACATGACAAACATTATTTATAGGTTGATTGTATATACATATAACAATAGCTTTGTGGTATTCGCTAAACTGTATTAAATATTGAAGTGAATTAAGGGTTTGGATTGATTTTATTGCCTAGCTGATAAATACTGAACTGAATTAAGTACTGAACTGAATTAAGTACTGAAATGAATTAGGTACTGAACTGAATTAAGTGCTGAACTGATTTTAGTATTGATCTGAATTAAGTATTGAACTGAATTAAGTACTGAAATGAATTAGTTATGTAGTGAACTGAATTAAGTACTGAAATTAATTAGTTTTGTACAGAACTGAATTAAGTGCTGACCTCATATAAGTATTGAATTGAACTGAATTAAGGCACTGAACTGAATTAAGTGCTGAACCGTTTTAAGTATTGAACTGAATTATGTACTGAACTTAATGTACTGGTCTAAACACGTGCAGGGGCTGTCGGTGAGCTTCAGAGCTAAACAAGCAATTTTGAAAATGACCAGATTGAAAGGGGGGGTAATATATAGGCCGTTTATTTTAGGCGTAAAATTAATAGTTTCACATACATTTGAAGTAGGCTATATAGTAAATCAATATACTAGAGCATTATTTTTATCATAATTTAAGAAGTGTTAATACCAACTCTGTGAGCGCGATCAAGATTAGATGTGTTTAAACAGTCATTTAAATACGAAATGAAAGGTTAATGAAGTAAAAAAAAATAATAACAAAAGTAAACTTTTTTCGTTAGCCGTAGGCAAGCACTGCTTTCAATATTTACATTATAGAATAAAGAAGAACAAAAGAAATGCAATGTGGACTTGTTTCGTGATCTAAAAGTCTGCCAATCAGGCCTTAAATTTCGGATTAAAAAAAAAATTTATCATCATTTCATTTTGATAAAATGTTATGTACATACAATCCAGTTAGCGCAAGAGAGACAGAATGCGCTGTATTTTCATTGGATCTCTCGGGGCCAGAACCAAAGGGTACTAAGTTAAAGGTGAACCGACTTCCATTTAAATCTATGTGGAAGGCACTTCTATTGTGTATTCTTTAATCTATGATTATAAATGGATTGACCGTCCCTGTAAAACCATATAACTGTAAAAGGCCATGAATTATTAAAAAAAAAAAAAAAATTACCATGCTTGTAGTAAATTCATTTTTATTACTCTTAAACGATGATCTGGTATTTGTTGTCAATGCCAGTTTATTGTGTACGTTCCAACCACATACTATCAGTGAAGCTCGCGAAGTGATCACAGCAGTTGATTCTCCTCCACAATGAATTGAAACTGGCTTAATTCCTGACGCCATATCGATTCGAGTTGGAATACAACTAAAATAATAATCACATTATTTTAATCTTGTGAGGCATGCTTTTATATTATGTATATGTAATATATACTCGTAGACATCGGGTTATATGCATTTGTATATTTGCCATTTATAGTGCATATTTGAGTCCTTTCTTCGTTAGTGCACATTTTCTGTTATTAGTACCTATTTCATTTCTTCATAATAAAAGCTGTTCAAATTAGAAATGGTAAGTATTCTTGATTTTTCGGTAGAACCGGCTATTATGGAAATTTTTGGTTAAAAATGGATGGTATTCATGTCCTTCCTCCACCCTTGAAAAGATTTTTTTAGGAACCTGTACATTTTTGATAGAAATTCACTCCCCCCCCCGATGAATTCAAAAATTTTTCAAAGAACCAGTTCCAAAAGATATGTTAGTGCACTTTGGGTAAAAATTTAGGCATCATTAGTGCATATTTTGGCATTGATAGTCATCATATTTGTATGAATATTTTTGTAATTTTGAAAGTGCATATAATCCATTGTTTATATGTATATTAATACACAGTGTCTGGAAAATCATGGTACAATCGGGAAACTGGTTGTAAATGAAATCAATAACCTTTTTTGTTTTGAGCTTTCGTTTTCAAGTAAGTTAATTTCAAAGACGGAATTTATTATGATCAAAATCAAAGTACGTATTTGGTCGCTACAGGGCTACCATCAGCTGTGTATTGTCTTTTAAAACGCGTTAAGGCGTAGACTCGGCTCCAATAGTTTTTATAACCCATTAGTTCCCTAAAAATTGGAAAAAGTAAGAAAAAAAACTAAATGCTCTGATCGAATTTCTTGTTTTGTTTTTTGGATTCTCTATGTCAGCGGTTTTCAAACATTTTAAAGGCGCAACCCTCTTTTAGTAAAAAAAAAAAAAAAATCACCTCCACACCACCCCTCAGCCTTTTAATGTGTTAATAATAATACACTTCTCATAAATATTGGACTTTCCACAAGTGCATGCAGATTCAGCTATTTTTCATTTCTATTGATGAAATGAAAACGGAATATAGAATTTTAAAAAATGTTGAAGAAAAATAAGTGCACCCATCGCATTAATATGTTTTACTTGGGTAAAAACTTTAATTCTGTTAGTGACCTACTTCTTCTGTAAAATTGTAACTATCGTTTGCTTGTTAAAATAAAGTATAAAAAATATTTATTTATTTATTGATAGCTCGCGACCCACTGCGGGTCTCTCCGTGACCGCCATTTTGTTAACCACCGCTCTATGTGATGCAGTTTCTTCAGTTTCCAAATTGACAAAGAAGTTAATATCCGTGTAAAAGAGCACTTAAGTTGTCTTAATATTAATGGGTTCTCACAATTTTCCAGCCATCACTTAGAACAACCACCTCTGGGCCTGCCCTTTTGTCTCAATCCATAACACATGTGTAGCTTTCGTTCAATATTATATACGTCCTGAAGAAGCTTCAATAGTAGTGAAACCCGGTCGACAATAAGTAAAAAAATAGATGTGATATAAACAAAGTTATTATTAATTAAGAAACTATTAATTTTCTAATGCCCCGCTACCTTTCGTTCGAGTTTGTAGTTCTGAGGGACTTCAATGTTCATAATGAACTGTGGTTTAAGTTTTCAGGATCAATAACTCGGCTGGCCCATAGGCGGAAACCTGTGCCACAGATTATAACAACTGGTTTAGGGGCTTACAAGGGTTACTGATATCCAGACTCACAGATCCAATCTATTAGACCTATTTTTAACCTCTGTGCCACACTGTTACAAGATTGAGGTCACAGCGCCTCTTGGATCGTCCGACCACTACTTGGTGACGACATCAATCCCCGTTAACCTCAGACCACCAAAGAGAAAAGTGTGGCATTATAGGCCAGCAGTTTGGTTCGGTCTGCCGGTACATTTTAATGTTTTCTCGTGGTCAGCTGTCTGCTTTCAGACTTCGGATCTTTCCAGATGTGCCCAGAAAGTTGGTGAAGTCATCACATCCGCGATGGATGGCTCCATACAATCCACTGTTAAACAAACTGGTGTAGGCTGAAAGCCGTGGTCCAGTCGACAACGCTCCGAAGCAGTTCAATGAAAAAACGCAGCTTACTGAGCCTACAACACATCTCGAAAGTCAGAAAACAGATCAGCATTAAACAAATTGACAAAGAAAAGCAAACTTTAGCAAACATCGCCACCAAAAAGGTCAACTTATTAGATAAAATGTTTGTCAAAAGACAAAAACAAACCAAACCAAACCTCGGTGCCAAACCCAGTAAAAACTGGGTTTGGAACCGAGGACTTGTCAAGAAACTGCCTTCTTACAGACTTCCCGTATCCTTGTGTACGTGGATTACCGACTTTTTGAGGGAGAGGTCGATTCATTCGGTTGCTGATAGAATCACCTCTTCCTCACATTTAATAATTTCTCTCATGGTTCTGACTTCGTCTTTGTTTTTGTTGCGCACCTTTTCACATGTGCACCAATTCATTGTTACGCGGATGACAGTACAGTCCATCATAGCTTGTTGTTTGACAAACCCCCAAAGGGCACACAAACTCCAACGGCCTGGAGGGCTTTGAAGCAGAGAATGGACCCTTAGGGTAAGAATAACCTTGTTGAATTTAATGTTTCAAAGACCCAATCATGTCTGATTACGTCCAAAAGGGACCAAAATGACAATTTAGTCTCCTTCAATGGAAGCAATCTTCCAAACATGCCTTTCATTGATATGCTTGTAACTTTAAGTGATCAGTGTAGGCAAAGGGGCTCCATCGAAGCTAGAGAAAAGCCGGCCTCTCAGAAGCTTGACATACTGTATAGGGCCCGCAGATACTTTAATAGTATCCAAGTGTTGACTCTGTATAAATCGCAAGTGCGCTCCGCTGTTGAATTTGATGGCCACCTCTGGTCTGGAGCCCCAAAATACCTGAAAAAACCCTTGACTTTGTGCAGAAACGGGTGGTCCGTTTGATAGATTCCCCTATCTTAACAAATGGATTGCAATCGTCGGGTGGGAGTGCTGTCCTTGTTCTACCGGTATTTCAATGGAAGATGCTCTGAGGAACTAGCGTCATTGATCCCTTTGGCATTGGTGCATAATCGGGAAACACACCAAATGGGCACCCAACATTTGTATACAGTTGACATTGTCACATGAGAACAGGTCGTTTCAAAAGTCCGGATGTGGATCCATTTGATAGCCTCTGTGTTTCCTCCCTCCTACAACAAGGGTCTCTTCAAGACTCATGTTCACTCCTTTCTCTCCTAAAAAAGACCCTCCACCCTGAAAAATTGATATTGTAATTGTAAATAATATAATAGAAACAAGGGAGATGGTCCTTGGACAATTATTAGTATGAAACTGAGCACATAAAAGTGTCTCCAACACTCATCTGGGCATGAGCTCCCAAATACTCGATAAACCTGCTTGTTTCTGTGCAAAGGAGGGCCATTCGTCTTATTGATAATCTGTTGTTAACAGACCAATTGCCATCTCTAATGCACAGACACAGTGTAGGTATGCTGACTCTGTTCTACAGATATTTCAATGAAGCATGCTCCATGAAACTAACAGCGTTGATCCCCTTCGCGCCGGTGTGCGTGCATGAAACTCGACAGACACGGAACACCCATTCACAGATGACGTTGGGTTTATGCAAACAGGTTGTTTCACCGACTAGTTCTTGCATAAGTCGGTTCGTATGTGGAGCGAGCTATCGCCATCTATCTTTCCTCTTACATTTAATTAACAAATCCCTTCCTACGGCCCCCAGCCTCACAACGTTGCCTAACCGAGTGGCAATATAGTTCCCCTGTATGTACTTCGTACAGACGGTCGTGTGAGGTGTCACATAAAAAAATTAAAATAAAAAACCGATAGGTACTAATGCAAATTGCACAGCGGTACCCTGATTTTGTTTCTACCTACACACAACAAATGAATAACTTTCATTGGCTCCGCCCCTTGATAGTCCGTGCAGTTTGATAGTCGCCACAATTCTATATTCTAGACCATATCTACCATTGCTTCTATTAACTACATATCGTCGGCTTAATTTATGAAGTGCTTAAGTAGGTAACTCCGTTTTTTTCGAAAATAAGATTTTAATGCCATCTTTTAGGATAATTTTTTTAACGTATTGCTATGAAAACCTCATCTATGGTTATTATAAGATATCCAAAAATCGTATCAAATAAAAGAAATAAAAAAATTAAAGTATTCAAAATAATAATTTAAAAAATGTTATTAATTTGAAAAAAATATATTTTAGGGCACTCTGCACTTTCGATTTATTTGCGTTTCATGACTTTGATCTTCGATTGAATCATAGAAATCTTCATACTTTGAATAAAAACAGTGTAAAATTGTGCTACAACTTTATTCATTGCAGAACGAAAACAAAAAAATTATTGCATACTTTTATTATGTACGTAAACCACCTTAAAAGCATATTTCAGAATTATAAAATTAATACTAGTTTAAAAAAAATAAACAGTTTTTGTGCCTCTTGTAAAAATGGATCAATTTTAATGAATTCTACAAATTAAGCCTCAGATAACAGAGATATATGTGGCGAGTAGCGCCCGACTATTGCCCGACTACATTTAGTCAATTTGGCGTGATTTTTAATTCGCAAGGAACGTTCAACCTTATTTAAGAGTATGGATACCTTATCTATTCTATGGTCTATCTCATAGGTTCCCAAAGTGGTCCATATGGACCCCTGGACGTCCATAAAGATTGCCAGGGGGTTCATGTCAGGGAGAAAAAAAATGGGGTTCTACGAGATGTAAATGGGGTCCACGCATCAGAGTTCATTTAGATTGTACGCATAGTAACGCAGCGCAGTAAGGTACTCTCTATGAGCCTACTGTGCACTTATAGCGAATCACGTCCGCGCAGGTACTTTCATGTGCAAGTTTTTACAAGTTTTTATACCAGCAACTGAATTGATTGGAGCACAACCGAATAATTTAAGGTTCAGTTTATAAAGGGTTACCAGCAGTTCTGGCTCCAGAAAGATATTCCTGTTGCTCATCTTCCATTATGGGCTATCGCAAGTAAGTTTTAGATAGGTTTTCCAACTTCAACTTCGTGGAAAGGGGTTTTGACTGTGGAGATTTATGACTATGCCTCACTAATTGGAAACTAAATATTCACAAATTGCTCTCAAACATTTATTTGTGTATTCATTTTATGTAAGATTTTACTAGGTTCTGATTTGTTTTGTTACTAATCAAAATATTTAGTAACAATTAATTTTTAATAAACATAGTATTTTCAATAAAGGTATGAATACGAATTTATACATGTTTTTCTTTTAACAATAAGGAACTCCAGTGAAAAATATAATGGCCTAAAAATATATATATATATATATTCATATAGATCAGCAAATGCCGATTCTGAATATATAACTTGTGTTATATATAATTATACATAAAATTGATAAATCGTTATTTAAAAGTGAATAAAAAATCATCCCATCAAAACACTTTGTTACGTTGGTACCATTGCATTCGGAACATCTGACGTCAAGTGCGCATTCTGTTTATGGATTAGTATGAACATTTTTATTTTTCGATTTTGTTTTGTATTTTTTTAGTTTTGGCGAAATTTAAACTTAATTTGGGTGACTTTAATCTCCATAATTGTTGTTCAATATAAAATAAACTATTATTAATGAAAGAAATTAAAGTATTCACGAGCAAACCAATTATCAATACGGATATTAAGATAATGTTAGTTCTCAGTATTATTATTATTCTTTGAGTTAAAGTTTCTGAATAGGTAAATAATTTTATTACTTGTGTTTAATTATGGTTTACCACAAATAAAATATAAAATTATGTACGGTAAAGCTCATCTTTGTTTTGACATTTGACATTCTAATCTCAAAACTGATCAAAACCGACCGGCCACAGATTTGGAGCGTTTTGGCAGCCTTTGAAAAATTGAAACTTTGCAAATTATTTTAACTATGAAAACTAAATTTAGAAAAAAAACGAAATATACTGGTATTTAAGTTTGAACGTCATTATTAATGAAAAAAAAAGGACTGGAGTTTCTTGTTACTCTACAAAAAAACCTATCATGATGAGCAGCATTGTGTTCACATTTAAAGTTAATAATAAGTTTACAAAAATTTAAAATTAGACAGACTGAGGGGGTTCACGAAAAATAGAAATAACGGCAAGGGGTCCACGGCAAAAAAGTTTGGGAACCTTTATCTATCTCATAGAACGAACCTTTCTATGATAGATAGAAATTGCAGCGCGTCCACACTTGCTCTATTTCTATTCTATTTCAATTCATTTCTATTTGCGGAGCTCAAAGTGACGCAGTAAATCTTTGAAAGAGTTTTTTTATATATATATATATAGAGGGCGGCGTTCGCGTAGCAACTGTCGTTCACACGATTCTATTATGTGAACTATTTGAAATAGAATAGAACGAAAGATGGAGTTGATTTAACGTTGGGATTCTATTCTACCGGGCATTCTATTGAATAGAGATAAACCTGTTATCACTGATCCAACCCTCCTCTACCATACGAAGAAGAAGACTGATATATTTCGTAGATTCTATGAAATAAATTATAGAATAGATGGGGTGGAAACGCAGTTTATGCAAAAGAACCAATTTGGGCTTGTCCCGCCTGATGACTTCATTCACTAGTTGGTAATGTTGGTACCGTTACTTTACTACTATTGGTGTTGACTGTTTGTTTGTACTGTTGGTAGTTGCTTTTGTGTACCCGCTGTCATTTGTCGTTTTTGGTTCGTTCTCATTTTAGTCAAAATGCCGTCTTGTTCAGTGCAACTATGTAAAAATACGACCGGCCAAGTGAATTTCAAAACAAATGGAATATCATTTCACCAGTAAGGACCGAATTAGATTACGAAATCTATGTTTAATGATTTAAGAAAATGTTATTGACATACTCGGCCACCATAGAAATAATGTCTGCCACCGTTAGTGATGAGACGACTATACGTTAAAATACCGAATATCGATATTTCGTTTCTATTGAAAAGTTTTAGAAAGTTGTAGTAAGACAAATACTAACGGCGGTAGAAAAAAATTAGGTTTTCATATTACGTGTTTATTGTTTTTGTATTTACTTGAAATTTAAATACAAAGTAATTCAAATATTTTTTTTCTAATTTGTATTAATCTGAAACGTGGTTTTATTTTTAAAAACCTATGCGTAAAATTGTAGCCAAGTACATTTTATAAAATCTTTTTTTACTGTTATTTAAAAATACGCGGGTTCAAATCTCAGCGTGCGCAAGTAAATTTTATAGAACTAATTTGTATTGTATCAAAATTATTTCATGTTATAAAATAATATGTACATAGTATGTTTGCGTCACGTTACATAGTGGAAAATACTGTCAGTATCGCCCTGGTGAAAACCACCACTCAGAATTGAAAAGTTCCTTGGATTGGCTTTAGCCGTGTTTGGTGACCAGATCTGAATAGTTAAGTACTTCCCCATCTTCCTCTTGCCCATCTCTGTCCCCTTCCAATTACCTTCAGCCTCAAAACATACCCCAATTGGGGATGCCGTAGTCTTACTGGCTCCAGACGATTGGGAGCAGTTGAGACTCTTGCGCAGTACTCGCATAAAAATAAGTTGGTTTATTTAATTTAAAGTATATAATTTCTGCAAATCCAGTCTGCCACCTCTTGCCAGACCGGACGGTTCATTAGCGAACACCGCCACCGAAAAGGCCAACCTTTTAGGGAAAATGTTCACGAAAAACTCGGCCATCGATGATCAATGCGCCATCCCGCCATCGGTTCCTCACTACGGTTTCTTTATGAAAAAGGCTGGGGATCCGGCATCGGGATGTACTCCATGCCATACGGGAGCCCAATGTTAATAAAGCTCGTGGGCCTGTCGGAATATCTGCCCTGGTATTGCAGAGCTGTGCTGCAAAAATAGTTCCAACCCGACCAACTACCGCCCCATAGCGATCACATCAGTTCTGTCCAAGGTGATGGAACGTTTGATCAACGACAAACTGCTCACATACCTCGAGAAGAACAAAATTATTAACGACCGTCAATACGGACTCTGGTACAACCGCTCTTGCGGTGATCTTCTCGTGTATGTGACGCATGTTTGGGGGCGGTACTTGGAACGTCACGGCGAGACTCGAAACGGTCTCACTGGACATTTCCAAGGCCTTTGACCGGGGTTGGCACTGAGGACTTGTCGACAAACTGCCTTGTTACTGACTTCCCGTATGCTTGTGTACGTGGATTGCTGACTTTTTGAGGGAGAGATCGATTCAGACGGTTGCTAACGGTTTCATCTATTCCCCGCATTCAATAAATGTTGGCGTCCCACAGGGATCGGTTCTGTAACCGACTTTGTTTTTAATCATTGTTGAAAATAAATTTTATATAATTTTTAAATCTCAATATAAATAATTAATAATTAAAAATTGACTTTGTTTTTGTTGCACATCAATGACCCCTTGACATGTGCACTATTTCATTGTTACGCGGATGACAGTACAGTCCATGATAGCCTTATTTTTGACAAGCCCCCAAAGGGCACACAAACTCCAACGGCTCGGAGGGCTTTGAAGCAGAGGATGGACGGTTACCTCGAGAGGGCTTCCTCTTGGGGTAAGAATAACCTCATCGAATTTAATGTTTCAAAGACCCAATCATGTCTGATTACGTCTAAAAGGGATCGAAATGACAATCTAGTATCCTTTAATGGAAGCAATCTTCCCAACAAGCCCTCCATTGATATGCTTGGTGTAACCTTAAGTGACCAGCCCAAGTATGGGGGCTCTATCTAAGCCAGAATAAAGATAGCCTCTCAGAAGCTGGGCGTACTGCACAGAGCCCGCAGATACTTTAATAGTACACAATTGGAAGTGCGCTCCACTGTAGAATTTGGCAGCCACCTCTGGTCGGGAGTCCCAAAATATCTGAAAAACCCTAGACTTTGTGTAGAAATGGGCGGTCCATTTGATAGACTCGCCTATCTTAACAAACGGATTGCAATCTTTGGAGCACAGACGTCTGGTGGGAATGCTGTCCTTTGTGTCCTCCCAACATTTCGCTTTCATTTAGAACTGGTCGATTTTACGACTCGTTCCTGTGTTCAACACCTCGGCTATGGAATGATCTGCCGGCCTCTGTGTTTCCTCCATCCTACAATATGGGTCTCTTCAAAACCCAAGTTCACTCCTTCCTGTCCTCTAAAAGACCCTCCACACAGCAACCCCAAAGATGATATAGGCCTTGAGGGAAATTATTTCCCCCAGGGAATCCTGTGTGGAGTTACTGTGAAAAAAAAAAATTGTTTTTCAGTTTTTAGGTGTCGTAACTTATAGTACATATTTTAAATTATTTCAGATTTCCAAAGGACGGTAACATTAAGGAAAAATGGATTGACGCAACGGGGAGGACGGGAAATTGGTTTCCTACACGCAATTGCTTAATTTGCTCGTCTCACTTTGGGGAAAGTGATTTTAAACCAGCAACAAAATTTCGGAGACTTTTTGCATCGGCTGTTCCTACATTAAAACTACCTCATATATGTGATTCGGTGTGTTTACTATTTAATTTTTATATATAGTTTTAGAATTTTATCTTGATATGAAGAATAATTTATCTTTTTACTTGGGTAAATTTCTGCCGTTTTAACCAGTTTTTGTTGTTGTTGTAATTTCCAGCCCCCGAGTGAACCCAGAACCATTTCCTCGACCGCCACAAATGCAGTGCAAACGCCAATAACTGAAGACTCGCCTAAAAAGTTGCAGTCATTAATTGAAAGAAATAAAATTTTAATTAAATCTCAAAAAATGCACATAAAACGTCTCCAAACAACCAAAAGGCGATATCAAAAGAAATTTAAAATGATGACAGATATTATTAATGCACTAAAAAGAAATCTGATGAAAACAGAACAACAATCGCCGTTGGAAAGCAAAGACGCTGGAGTCGGACCTGATGACTCGGTATAATTTAAGGCTATCATCAGGAAGTACTATATACTGCCGGGCTAAACATTTTCGCATTGATCCTTCACTTCAATTCGCGTAAAGTATGCGAGTATGTCAGACAAAAGTTTGAGACAAAATCAAAAAATTAAGGTTAGGTTTGCTTCTCAATTGTTTAGAAAATGCGAAGCAAATGTTTTAATATTTTGTATGGACCTAAAGTCTAAACTATTGCGACTTTTCAAGGCGTTAAAGGTTCCATCGAATTTCGAAGAAGTGTCAACAATCTTTTTGATGTTCTAAATTCACGCATCGTGATTCAACTTCATCACAAAAAGCCACCCAACGTATACATTAACATCACGTATTTGAATTTTTGGGTAAAAATGAATTATACACAAAATCTTTTCTTTTTGAAGGGATCCTAAGGTGATAAATTATAGTAGAAAGATAATTTTTAGGTTTCTTAATTCAAAGCATGAAAGGGCTGTACGAGGGCTACTCGTATATCTACAAGACTTGTATGTACACTGTATATTTATTTATTTTAGTTTTTTTTTTCTCGGTCCAATATTTTCTCATTTCTCGGTCCAATATCCGTAAAAATTGCAAAAGAAATTAAAAAATGTGGTTTAAATATAGCTTTTAAAACCAATAATAATATAGGAACAAGCCTAAAAAACTAAAAAAAGTAAAAATCCCAAACTTAATAATAGTGGCATATATGAATTAAAATGTGACCACGCCGACTGCAATGCTACCTATATAGGACAGATGGGAAGGGCTTTCTCAACTAGATTCAAAGAACACATAAGATGTTATAAAAATAAAAGCACTTCTTCAAAATTCGCAGTTTAGTAAATAATCACGTCCCGCTTGACAACAACAAACCTAAACCCTTTCATATAGAAAGAAAGGGCCTAAGATTAAATTTACTTGAACAATTAGAAATTAACAAACGAACTAATGACCCTAATATAACATTAATTAATAAAGTAAGGAAAATTATATACTCACCGCTTCTCAGTATGTTCACATTATCAAAACAATACAACACATTTAAATAAATAAAACATTGTCAGTTATATATGAGTAAAAACACATTATAAATGTGAAAACCTCACAGAATTCAGAATTTTAATTGCTTTCTAACTAAATCGGTTTTACCGGTAATGAATCATTACCCATCCATCCAAATTTTTAAAGGAGTGGGGGTAAATTAAATCATATAAATAAGTCGTCGCAATGTAGATTAACCACAATTTGAAAATGGCCTTAAACGCCGAAACAGCTGTCACAATAATAACAACTAAAAATACTTGCAGAACTTAATAATAACATTAATAACATCAAATTTTATACGCCTAAAGAGGCTTTTACATGGAGGTGATACATTAAAACATAAATATACAGTATTAATTGTTTGTGTTTAATTCGTAAAACTCTATTTAATTTTTTTTATAAAAATTTTATGTAAATTAAATTTGATTTACATAAAATTTTTATAAAAAAAATTAAATAGAGTTTTACGAATTAAACACAAACAATTAATACTGTATGTAAATTAAATTTGATTTACATAAATTTTTTATAAAAAAAATTAAATAGAGTTTTACGAATTAAACACAAACAATTAATACTGTATATTTATGTTTTAATGTATCACCTCCATGTAAAAGCCTCTTTAGGCGTATAAATAAATAAATATGTTTTGTTTAATAACAAAGAGTGACTGTCGCAGCAGTTTTCTCGTGGTTTTCTGGCATCTTGCACGACCACTACTACCATGCTGCCATAAGCATGTACCCGTATGTTGTACTAACGATATAGAATTGAAAAATTAATAATATATATGGGCTAAGGAACTTTCTTTTATTACTCCAGGTCAATACTATTTCCCCAATTGCATAACTGCATATAATTTTTTTTATTCATTTTGGTCTTAACTAGTCGTAATAGTTTTAAATAAAACAAAAAAATGAAAATTCCAACTTCGAACTCGAAATTGAAAATGAAAGCTTAAGTCAAAAAAACTTCTTCCGCAAAATCTACTCCAAGTGTTTCTATCTAACGCATTTTTGACGTTATATTTTCGTAAGTTCATTATTTCACAAAAATATACTATATATAATTTTACTATAATAATATACAATATATGTTACTGCCAGCTGTAGACAAAAAAATGAAGACATTTTGACAGTTGTGGAATTAAAGCCGAATTTTTGTATATACGTATGTTTCGATGTTACAAATAAGTAATAAAGACAATCCTAAAAATATCAAGTCAAAGGTCATCAACACTTATCTTCCTCTCGATTATATAAAGAAGGAATGTCCCGGACGGGCGGTGTTTGTTTGTTGTTTTATACAAATCTATAGTTTTATTCCGAGCTTGTTGAAATTTTGCACACTTGACCTTAGAGACAAGATGAACGCCACAGTCTACACGTGCTTTTGTAAAACCGCCCTATCCCCCTTTTCCACCCCTTAAAGCTCAATTTTTGTACTTTTTGATGAAATGATGCACATTTGACGTTCAAAATTACTGGGTAGGGGTAGCGGCAACATAAGCACATTGAACCTTAAAACTTTACTCCAAACCATTCATGACAATGGGTACTTCAACTAGTATTATCCTTGTTTGACTTGGCTATCACAGCATATCTCTATATATTCTACGATCTAAGAATTAAAGCTCACGACACGCTCGCTATTCTGTCATCGGTGATGTGACGACTTCACAGACGGGTACTATAATATACAAAGTCTATTCTGATCTACCGGTACCGTGCAGCGAGTGCAGACAAGTGGTATGCACGGCACAGAAGCGAGTATTCACATTACACCGTGCGTGAATGTGTTCATAGATAATATAAGCAACTAACTTTCCGTGCCTGCCACATCACTGTCGGTGCCGGTAGATGAGAATGGAGCTTTATGCGTATGGGCGTGGTCTAGATGATATTCCTTGATCCGTTAGCCGAGCGATATTATTTGATGATTTATCTGTCCCCCTCTCTTTTTTATATGTGAATACCGCACAAGAGTCCCAACTGGTCCTAACCGTCTGGAGTCATTGAGACTGTGGCATCCACAGTTGGGGAATGTTGTGAGGCTGTAGGTAGTGGGAAGGGGAAGAGGAAGGTGGGAAATACCTTGCTATTTAGATCTGGTCATCAAGCATGGCTAAAGCCATTTCAAGTAACGTTTTCATTCCAAATGGTTGTCTTTCACCAGGGCGATACTGAGAGTATCTTCCACTCTGGAACATACGCAAATATACTATACGAGGTGTGTTCAAAAGAAAAGGTGGATTTTGATTTTTTTCTAAAAGTATTTATTTATTCATCAATATCCATTTTTTCCCCTTCAAAGTAATCCCCCTCAGATATAATGCACTTATGCCAGCGCTTCTTCCAGTCCTTGAAGCACTTCTGGAATGCGCTTTTCGGTATGGCCATCACCTCGTTCTTCGATTCTGACTTTATCTCATCAATTGTGGCAAAACGCTTTCCTTTCATTTGTCTCTTCAGTTTCGGGAATAGGAAAAAGTCGCAGGGAGCCAAATCTGGTGAATACGGTGGTTGAGGCATGATTACGGTGTTGTTTTCGGCTAAATACTCACCAACAAGCATTGATGTGTGAGCTGGTGCATTGTCGTGATGCAAAATTCACGATTTGTTTTTCCACAGTTCCGATCGGTTGATCCGTATTGCTTCACGCAAACGTTGCATAACTTCCTTGTAGTATTCCTTATTAACCGTACGACCTGTTGGCAAGAACTCATGATGCACCACGTCATTGTAATCGAAGAAAACAGTGAGCAAAACCTTCACATTTGATCGAACTTGGCGTGCTTTTTTCGGTCTTGGCTCTTCTGGCCGCTTCCATTGGGATGATTGGGCCTTGGTTTCGACGTCATAACCACATACCCACGGTTCATCACCAGTTATGACCCTTTTAAGCAAATCTGAATCGTTGTTGACGTCATTCAACAACTCCTGAGCGATACTAATGCGACGTTGCTTTTGCTCAAAATTTAGCATTTTCGGAACAAACTTCGCTGCCACACGTTTCATGCCCAAAACATCAGAGAAAATTGCATGGCATGAGCCGATTGATATTCCAACATCCTCTGCAACTTCCCTAATAGTGATTCGACGATTTTCCAAAACCATTTTCTTCACTGTTTCGATGTTTTCTTCGTTTGTTGACCTGGTTGCTCCAGGACGCTCATCGTCATTAACATCTTTTCGGCCTTCTGTAAAGCGCTTGTACCACTTATAAACACGTTTTTGAGATAAAGTAGACTCGCCGAATGCCACAGTCAACATTTTAAGTGCGTTGGAGCACTTTATTCCATTTTAAACGCAAAATTTAATACATATTCTTTGTTCCATTTTTTTCAAAAGTAAAAAATCGAAGAACACACAAAAACGTGACTAACCTTTCCATTTATCAAAAACAAACCACTTATTCAAAATGACTGATAATGCTAACATATGATAAACATATGTGTACCTATATAACAAAAAAAAAATCGATAATCGCATGTACACAGCCCGCGAAAATTCCAAATTTACCTTTTATTTTGAACACACCTCGTATATTATTTTTAATTAATTCTTTGTGAAACAACACAAATCAATGAAATAAAATTTATTTGGACACATCGGGATTTGAACGCGCGACCTTCGGATTCGTAGTCGAGAGCCTTACCCCTCGGCCACGGAGGCTTGTCAAACTATGCCCCCCTCACGCCTCTCTGTGCCTCTCCATAATCCTTACGCCTTGGATGTATTCAGTCGTTGTCGTATACGTATAGTATAGCATCCGTGTCTAGCATGAACATAAAATATTATGTTCGGCGTCAGAGGTGTGCATTCCATATAGGCACATAAGTAGTGCCTACTGCACCTTACTCACACAAAATATAAATAATAGTATAAGTGAATCAAAACGATCAAGTGAATCAAATACTTGAGTCGGGCCATGTCAGAAGTCGGAATAATAGAAGAGAATGTATGAGACGTTGTATGAATGTGAATGAAGCAAGAAGTGTATGCCAAGATCGAATTGTTTGGCGGTCCGTCCTCTCTGCCCACCCCTGCGGGGAAACGGCGTGATGGTTAGTTAGTTAGTATAAGGTGATTTTTCACAAAAACGGTGCTATAGAAATCATCCAAATATTATTATTAAAAATGAAGCGTTTATTTGAATATTTGATATGACAGGTAATCCCAATGAATATCGGTTAAAGTCAGCAGCTTAGCCAGTCTTAGCCAAAAACTTACCACGTCTCTTGTTTTTTTTTTTAATATCAATCAATTCGCTGTTCTTCCTTGCACGCCACTGTAACCATCGTGTGTTAACAAGCTAGCCGACGATATGTAAAAAAAGTGTAAAAGGTGTTACATGTTCAGCAACGATTTTTGAGCAGTTTGCCCTTTATTTCCCTGTCCCCAAAGGTAGAGTTGGCGGTCAACGCTCAGGGCTGCTGCATGGGCCGATCCACAGCTGATACTTGAGATGTGCACTCTCAACAAAGACTCTGAAATAATAAACATTATGTTATCAACAATTTATCAATGTAGGGACGTACTTCAGAAAGATAAAGTGATTTGCACCGTGCCGGAACTACTTCAAAGATATATTATTATGGTTTCAAGTACATATTTATCTAATAAAATAAAATAATTACCAACAAGGAAAGTTCTCTAGCTTTAAGTATTTTAACCCTGTACTACAAACCTTCGTCTAATCGACTAATCTGAAACGCTTATATTATTATTGTCGTGTTTTTTTTAATTTGTTAAAAGATGTTTTTTCTACTTTTGTATTGTCATTCAGTATATTATAGAACTAACGACTGTTGCAATTTTTTCGTGCATTGTGTAGCAACTACTAAATAATATTATTTTTTCATTAGAAAATTGTGAACGCATGTAAGAAACAAGTTTTAAAAAATATTGCTTTATAGCCAAGATTATTTGTGAAAAATTCCCTTGATTATTTTTTTTCTTTCTTACAAAATTCTTTAAAATATAAATAAAAACCACTTTTTGAGCTTATGACAAACATTTCTAGACCCCGCTTGTCAAGTGCATTTTATGCCTATTACTCCTATTAGCTATATTCGTGGTGACATAAGACACGCAGCTTGTAGCAATATTTTTGGCTAGTATATTCCTCTTAACGGATTAACAGATTCAGCGTGTTTAACCGTTTTAGTGCTATGCTTAATTTGCAAGTATGTATGTAAATTGCTACAGGTATTCTGTGTTTTTAATTAAAAAAGTGTGGTATTCGATAAAAAATGTGATAAATTGGACAAGTATCAATCAATTTTAATGATTTTTTTTAAAATTATACAAGTTAAGAATGAAATTTTACGAATATTGTAGTTCTACTTTAAAAAAAACTACACATTTCAACTACAAAAAATATGAAAAAATATAAGATTATTTCACTTCACAATTGTGTTTTCCCGCCCAAAATCCATGTAGTCCCTTTCTACAGAGAGCGCATATGAGATTGGATCGCCTTATCTCATTTGCTTTGGTTCACGCATTCATTTATGGGAACAAAGGTCTCGTCGTCCGTAGTGCCGCTGTCACTTGATACATTACGATCATTCACAATAGAACTAACATCCGAGATGGTGAAAAATATCTATTCACTTTAGGGTGTATTTATTTTAACATGATAAACAATAATACAGTTATCAAGACACGCCAACCGCAATATACCATGCGCAAAATTGAACACGTGCTCCCCCGAGGACGAAAAAATTGCAGCTCTAAAGCACTGCGTCGCAATTTACGTAACTAAAGCTTAGAGTGTGATGGCGCTGGGCCGCACTCTAACGGTTAAGCACGCGTCGTCGAACAGACGTAGCTTAATTACAAACTCACTTTTCACACATGCATTTTTTCTATCTGGTGCGATGATGCAAAATATTAATTGCCCAAATTCTAACAAATCGAATTTTTAAAAGTTAGATATTTTATTTATTTTCCGACTTTATGTTTGACTCGCAAGACTTTATTTATGTTTGGAATCAGTAATTATTACTATCACAGATTTTTTCCGCCAATTTTAATAAATAATGTTCTATAAAACAATAGATTTTTTTAATGGGTTCTTAATAATAAATAGATACCTACCAAAATAGTACATGAACACAATTTTTTTGCAGTAACCAGTTGGTTGTATGTTTATACCATTATTTTTAAAACGCGTAGCCGATTCGACGAAGCTTTGTAAAATAAGGTTCGTAATCCACGATAAAATGCCTACCAATTAATTTTGGTTTGAAACGAAGATCGAAATTTCCATGGCCTAATGCTCCATAGTTGCCTTCTCCACAAGAAAATACTTTTCCATCCACTGTCAAAAACAGACTAAATCCTTCACCTGCCCCAGACCTACGCAGTTATAAACAAAACATATAATTAATTGCATTGTTTCTGTGTTCTTCGTGTTAGCTAAGGGACTGCCGTTAACTAGGTAATATACATAGGTAAGAAGGTGACGGATTGTGATGTAATATAATATATGGTACTGTTAACACCTAAACTTCCAATAATTAATGTCATGTAATTAATATCTTTCGTGTATATCTCCATACATTTTTTTTAAAAAGAAAGACAAATATTTCCTGCTTACGAATAACCT
Source organism: Halesus radiatus (assembly GCA_022606495.2). Taxonomy (NCBI): domain Eukaryota; kingdom Metazoa; phylum Arthropoda; class Insecta; order Trichoptera; family Limnephilidae; genus Halesus; species Halesus radiatus. The sequence continues at coordinate 151,633 of JAHDVE020009283.1, forward strand.
GACAATATTTGAAAATCTCCTACTACCATCTCAGTAAGCGGAAGATGTTGCTTGTGTCGTAATGGAGGACTTAGCCAGCCGAGAAATTAAAATTAATTAAGAAATTAAGTCACGACGCCTGGGTGGGACCCAGATGCGATGCCAACTCATCTAATGACCGGCCAATTGAATGCGAAGAACACATTACAAAGACGAAGTGAGTAGTTTGGTCAAATATTTTAGTTTTATTTTATTTGTAATGTACACAACCGACAGGGGTTAACATAAAACAAATTTTGAAAGAAAACATAAAATAATAAATACCAGCCGTCCAATAATACACAACATGAAAAAAAATCGCAATTACAAACAACAACAAAAAGTAACAAGAGAAAATAATGTGTGGGTCAAGTCAAGTGAAGTCAAAATAAGGGGTTCACAGTTTTTTGTAAAGTTATTAGGGCTATCTCCAAATATGTCCGGAATCCTGCCACTACAGTACTGCCGTAGTAAGTAAAAACACAGTATCTTCTTTGAGAGTCCCAAGAAAGATACTGTGTTTTTATTTACGACGGCAGAGTAGATGTTGTATTATAGTCGACACATTCGCACAAGAGGTTGGGAGAAAGTAAAGTTGGTTCTTCGGAAAGGAATATGGAAAATTTCGGGGTTTCTTAGATGGTAGTTGATATTAATTTTGATTGTAACCAAGAGGGAAGATTCTACATGGTTATTTATAATTTTGGAAAGAAATTTGTTGTTTTTTTTGTCACGACTTTCATATAATGTTTCTAATTTGAAATATGCTGTTCCAAAATAGTAAATATCTACAAATAAATACCAAGCTATATAATATATATATATTTTTATATAAATAAGACTGATTATAAAAATAAAATTTTAGAGTACATAAAAAAATATTATGTACATTTAGCACTAATTCATAGTATTACGGAGGCTTGAGGGAAACTCTCCATTTAAAATGTAGAGCGCGGAGAGAGCGTTCTATATTTAGTACATGTTATAATATTTGAAGACAGTGCACAACAAATGAATCTCACATGATAATGTTGTTTACTGAAAGCGAATCTACGACGGTTGGATACTGAAGCCACGGTTTGGTGTCCCCATGTCCAAGTTGTCCCTTACTCCCTTCGCCCCACGTGAATACCAGATTTCCTGATAAATAAAATAGAAACATTACATATAAATTGAGATCTGAAAAATTCGTGATTTTTATGAGAAAAATGCGAACGTTGCCATTTTCTCGAAAAATTCTAAATTTTCAGGTAAATAACCGCGAATAATCGTATTTTTCATGGGATTTTCTAGTAATTTTAAAATAAGATAGTAATATTGTACGTTCTAAATATCTGTTTAAAATAAAATGTAATGGAACGCAGCTAAAACCAACTTTAGACAATCCTTTTTTTCATTCAGATTCCATATGGGTCGTTTTTTTCAATGGAATTTTCTATAGAATTTTCCAGAGAAAAAGACAACCTAAAGTAGGTTTAACTTCATGTCGAAGAAGTCGAGTACCTACAGTAATTCTTTTTACGATTAAAAAAAAACACTAAATTAAACGAACAAGAAATGTTTTGTATAAACCACAATATAATATATAAATATGAAAGTGTAGTATACTGTGTATCCTGATGAGGGAAGCTTCGCTTCCGAAACTTGTTGATATTTATTTATTAAATAGTGGTTAATGCATAACATTTTTATTCATTTTATTAAAAATAACACCACCAAGTGATTTTACATGTATTCAAAAATAAAAAATAAAAATACATTAAAAAAACCAAAAAATTGTGCTTTCTTTTACAAAATACCAAAACGGGAACATAACACCACTTTTGTTGCAAATACCACCGCTTTTGCTGAAAAAATACCCAGAAAACAAGAGATTTTCGTAACCTATGATCTTATAACATTATATTCAAAGTACCTTACCATCAGTCACGGCGATGAAGTGATTGTATCCGGTTGCAACGTGTAATATCTTAGACTTTGGGGGCAACTGAATTGGATATATATTAAAGTTTTCCTCGAATGATTTTACTTGGTAAATAACCGATCTGAAATCATTGATAAAACGTAATATGAAAGCAGCTGAAACTTTAAAAACATAAACAATGCCCTCAATTAACACCAGAATGGAAGCGAGGAATAAAATTTATTTTGTCTAACTTCAAACCCATTTTTCACTGAAGTGGCGACTGATTGTGATAGCTTTGTTCAAGATATGCTTTCCTTTAGTTATTTCGTCAGCAGTGTGTTTGCCTTTATAGTAGTACGTTGCCTCTTTTCTCATAGGCAAGTACAATATTTATTTTTTTCACTGAGGAAATTTTCCATTTTTCTCATTGTATGGGGGAAAGTATTCAGTGAAATTTTCTGATCGCTTTTCAGATACAATAAACGAGTGAATTAAGCATATTTTTGATCAATTTAATAATAAATATGTTTATTACGAGTGACAAACATACGATAAAAAAAGCCTAATTTAAAATATACTTCTCGCTTCCATTCTATGACTAAGCAATGGGGTATTTTCACAAATGGGTGATACTGAAAGTGTGGTATATATAAACATTATTTTTCTAATTCTGATCGCTTCACAAAATATTAGTATTTTCGTAAATAATAATTGATTTTAAAATTGCTCCAATTCCTAAATGGTCCAAATTTGAATATGACGTAGGCACTGGTTCTAACACAACTATCATCGGGACCGGGGCTGCCTACAAATGTTGACCGATGTGACGTCATGGATGCCTTCCGCATGATTGTAAAAGAACCCATCGTTTTTTATCAACGTAAAAATAAAACATAAATACCATTATTTTATACAATTAAAAAAAAACATTGAAAATACCCTATTGCTTTATAAAATCGGAATTCTTGTAATATCACCTTTCGTGAACATCTTTCAACGCGTTCATATGTGATAAACTATTACTAGAATTCGTGGTATGGCAGAGGTCCATGTAAATGTATCCATCATTTCCCAAAGATGACAAAACTTCTGGAATTCTCTTCTCAAGGACTTCTCTTGCAGTGGGGCGACGGTCCGGATTCTTTTGAAGCAGTTCTCTCACAACGTTATTTAATTTATCAGAGTAACCGGACGGAATCGGTTTATACTCGGCCTAGAAAATATTTAATGCTTCATTTAAACTGGAAAAAGAATATTGTTTTATAGGTTTCTAGGTTTTAGTAAAATAACTCGACGGACAAACCCCCCCGTATAAAATCTAAAACCCCATATACATATTATTAAAAAAAGGCAAAAATACAAACTCTGTAAACAAATTAAAACTTATATTTATATGGCCTTCCATCAGTATAAAATTTTCAATTGAATGTACTTCACCTCACCTTCATAATTTTATTGACCAAAGCTGGAAGACTGGAGGCTTGGAAAGTTCTATGCAGACAACATATTTCATAGAGAATACACCCCATTGCCCAAATATCAGATTTTTCATTGTAGTCCTTTCCCTCGCACTGGAAAACAAAAGATAGGTGTATTTTTTAACATTAAAACAAATACAGGTGGATAGATAGTTTTAAAATATAAGAATAATTGATGCTCTTACCATTTCAGGGCTAAGATAATACGGGGTACCAAGCACTGTTTGTGCTTGAGCGTTTGTCGTCAGTACTTTAGAAATGCCAAAATCTCCAATTTTCACATTTCCACCAGAATTCATGAAAACATTTGCCGTTTTCAAATCTCTGTAAAAAATACATGTGTTGCATTTGTGAGTCGATAAAAAAACTGCTCGTATCGGACATTTTCTACTGAGCATGGCGAATCACTCGCATCTTCAATCGGAAATATTCAATTGCACGTTGTTCTGGAAGATAATGACCACCACCCGGGGCAGTGGAAAGAGGCCATCGTATAGCTAGTCACCTGTATAGTGTATACCAGTGGCATGCAGTCCATATAGGATGAAAAGCTGTGCCTACCCTAAGAAAAACGAACCATTAAAAGATAATTGACAAAATAAACAACAAAATTTCACCTTTGAACCTGTTAATTCTTATTAAATTTATATTATATTGTTTTATTAAAACAATTTTTTAAATTTTTTCCCAATTTTATTTTTTGACCTGACCGGTTTGTTTGAATAAATTACCAAAAATTCATGTGAAAAATTATTTTTTTCGACAATTTTGTGAAAAAAAAATTTTGTGTTACAATCGTTCTACAACAGTCATCTTTCTCTTTGATGATTTTATACTTTTTGGTTGGAACCTACGTTTAGTCATAAATTTGAGTTCCTCAACATATTTATTTAGCCGGATACATTACGCAAAGCCGTGCTTCCGCATACTGGGTGCACTAAATATGTGTAACCTACCGCTTTCATTGCTAGTAATTTTTATACTAGCTAGTACCCGAACTTGAAAAACTACACACAGTCTACCTTTGGATGTAGGGCAATGCACGCCACTGGCGTATACTGTCTTTCCGACGAAAGTCTCAAGTAAAACATTGTATTAACTTTGCGATAAGTGAAGAAGCATTGATAACGCCAAGCGTTCATTTTACGCATTTCTCCCGTAGGTGAAGATAGCTTCTCCCTGTATTTAAATGAAGTAGTTTACAAATAAGGATGTCTGTTAAATTTTGACTCTGCGACAATCTAAAAAATATTATTTATCTCAATTTAGGCATTTTGGGTACGCGACTCCGGTTGAATTGGGGTTTGGCAATCTACACAACTCCTGTCACGCTGATTGCCTAACTGTTGGGTGTGCCTAGAAAGTTTTAAAAATTTGGTATTTAGAAATCTGAAGTAAGTATTAAGTAAGTTTTATGCAAGTATTAAGTAGGTATTGAGTAAGTTTTAAGCAAGTATTAAGTAAGTTTGAAGTAAGTATTAGGTAAGTATTAGGTAAGTATTAGGTAAGTATTAGGTAAGTATTAGGTAAGTATTAGGTAAGTATTAGGTGAGTATTAGGTAAGTACTAGGTAAGTATTAGGTAAGTATTAGGTAAGTATTAGGTAAGTATTAGGTAAGTATTAGGTAAGTATTAGGTAAGTATTAGGTAAGTATTAGGTAAGTATTAGGTAAGTATTAGGTAAGTATTAGGTAAGTATTAGGTAAGTATTAGGTAAGTATTAGGTAAGTATTAGGTAAGTATTAAGTAAGTATTGCAAAGCATTCGAAAAGTTAAATCAATCGCTACTAATTAAGAAGCTGGAAAGGTTTAACACAAATGGAAATACTCTAAAATGGTTTGAGAGTTAGATAACCGAAAGAAGATTAAAAGTAGTTGTAGGGGGTACTCCGCAAATCTTTTTACGGTAACCTTGGGAATTCCACATGGCTCTCATCTTGGACCCTTGCTGTTTTTAATATTTTTTGACGACATTAATTAAATGTTCAAAATATCTTCTGTTTGTCAATGAACCCAAGCTGTATAAAAAAATCACATCAATATAAGATTGCATCTATTTGCAAAAACATTTGTCTTCACTCAATGCATGGTGTGCACTTAATGATTTCTATTTTAATGAGAATAAATGCACTGCAATCTCCTTTTCAAATAACAGAAATAAATCTTTAAATACGTGTCACATCAATAATGTCGCTTTATTGAACATAACTTCAACCAAAGACTTGGGCGTGACATTTTACTCGTCACTAAATTTCTATAAATATGTAGATACTATTTCGAAAAGTGCATCACAAATATTAGGATTAACTCTTCGAATCACAAATCGTTATAAAAGTGCAGAATTAACCATAACATTGTGCAAAGTATTAATGAATACGCATCAACTATTTGATCTCCTAATTATGAAATTCATAATTACATAATCGAATATATACAAAGAAAATTAACCCGCGTGATTGCATATCATGAATGTTTATCTGATAAATTCAGAACGTATAATGATCGAATTTCACACTATAAACTAAAATCTCTGCCAGTTAAAAGTAAACTGTCTGATGTATTGCTTTTATACAACATTATACATGCATCGATTGATACACCAAACATTTTATAATAAATTAACATTTACACCAACAAGAAAATCAACAAGGAAGATAAAATACATTTTCTATATTAAAGTCTATCACACAAATAATTTCTCTCCTTTGCCACGGACATTAAGAAATTACAATACTGCCCTAACAGTGAAATATACATTTTTAATGACACGATTAACCAATAAAAAAAAAAGTTCTACCATTAATATCAAGCTGATAATGTGATGATGCCATTTATTAGACACTCAATATTAGGCACCAAAACAGAGTACCACAAGCACAGGTGACAAAAGGGAATTAGTTTATGTACCCACCCATAATATGTTTTCCATCTTTCACCCTTTTTTATTTGAATTAGTACATTAGTACAGATACGTACGTATTAATTATTATCGCTTTGTAAACATTTATCAACGTAAATTTAGGGCATATTACCTGTTTTATGTACTGAAAAAATTAATAATAAAATCAGTGTTAAGTAAGTATTATGCATATATTAAACTCACCTGTGCAGTATATTATGGGCGTGCATGTAAGCTATGGCGGAACAGATCTGCTGCAGCAGGGTCAGGACCTTCCTCTCGGGGAAGTGTTTTGTGGAGCCGGAGATCAGCTGGGCGAGGGTTCCACTATCAGCGTACTCCATCTCTATCATTAGCATACCTTGGTGCTCGAAGTTTCCACAGTACCTTTGTAAAAACGATTTTCAGTTATTTCTGCCCAAGTACGAACGCGAGTTATAGAGGTAATTTCTAGCATCTGTTCTGGGAGAAATGTTGAATTATTTTGTTCTCAACAAGGTTAGCGTACTAGAAATATCCACAAAAATGCATACTCTTAACATAAAAGGATTTTTTTATCTTCCTTGTTTTAATTTCTAATTTATCTTCGCTAACTTTTAACTCACAACTTTCGGGAGTCATAAATATTGATTGTTTACGAAGAAATGCCAGGAAAACTGCTTATAGTGTTTCTAGAAATACGTGGAAGTTTTATTTGTACTCACGCAATAATATTCGGATGGTTGAGTGAAGACAGAATCCCTACTTCATTGAGTGCCATTTGCCTTTCAGTTGGGGATAAATCTTGCGTGTTGATTTCTTTTAAAACTACCAATTTGTCACTAGAAATTTTCCTGTATAAAACTGCTGTCCCAAATGCACCTGAAATTGAACAAAAGTTATGCATACAAGTCCAAACTATTCGTAAACTTATCCAGAAAACTCGAAATTGGATTTTATTAAAGAACTAATTTAAATCCGGGTTATTAATAATTGCATTTTTATTTTATATTTTAAATTAAACTGCTAAAATATATTTTACATACCTTTACCAACTGTTCTTATCTTTTCGTAATCACTGAGATGATCCATGTTGCCAGATTTTCTTCAAATCGATTCTATTTGATGAGTATTTTTCAATTTCAGTACCTGCTTAACTTAAGTTGGAATTTTTCAACCCCCTTCACATTTGAATGATGATCAAATCAACCATCCGCGCAAATTAAAATTTTTATCATTTTAACAGTACCCGTTTAACGCCTATTCTCAGATTTTGATCACATGTATCAGCTGATCAGGTGATCAGGTGATCAGGTGATCAGTTGTAAATCATAAGCATTTTATCAAATGCTGAAACGAGCTGAGAATAGGAATTTAAGGGGTCCGTTCAAATGTCATTAATTCAAAATGGCGCTGATCAACGATATGGCCGTCAATCAAATGCGACGGAAGTTAAGAAATCTCAACATCAATTATTTTTTTCAAATCAATTATTAGGTGAATTTCATTTTAAAAAAAAACGATTTAATCAAAACCAGTAATTTTTTTACATTAACTCCATTGCCCACACGGGAGGATCTGAGGGAAATAATCTCCTTCAGAGCTTTCTTTGGTGATGCTGTGTAGAGGAAGTAAAAGGGTTGAAAAATCGGTGGGTAGGAATCTGGGGGCCAGTGTCTCCAGAAGTGACGGATGCATTATTCCATCCCTCCCACTGCGGTGCAAGGCGATGGGTGGAAAGAGTCCGACTGGACAAGTCAAGGGGTCTTCCTTAACTGGCGGTGGCCAGACGCATTCGTCGCCAAGACCAGGACAAACTTCACCCCGTGAGCCCGGTCACCTCTGCTAAGTAACCAATCGTAGCTAACCACTTGGGGTGACCTACGGCAGAGGGGCTGGTTATCCAATGAAAGATTCAATTTGAGTATTTCGTGAATTTTATCAAGTTTATAAAATTATGACAGCATTACTTATTAAAATAATGTACATAAACTCACTGTTATTCAAAAATGAATTAACACCATAGTTTTAGTAATGTTTGTACCAGCTTGAGGATGACCATAACAGGTAAACCGACGCGGTTTACCAATAAAAAGTGGAACACAGTTCAAAAATTGTTTTACGTTAAGTTCAAGTTCATGGCTGTTTTTCAATTAGGTAAATACGCGAGATTCATCTCAAATTAAATTATTACTAAACCAATTAAGTTTCAATCAGTATCATTTCCGATACAATATACACATCTACCTGTTGACTACGGGATATAGGCACTGCTTTGTATTGAAAAGTGTCTCTGGTCACATCTGCCCCATTCCAGTGGCATAACGTAATAAATTACACGTAATTTCACGGCTGAATACATTCAGGCAGCTGGCTGGAGAGATAGCACCTAGAGCTTTCAGCGTAACCGACTTCGACGAGCTTTCAATAATACGTGCTTAGATTTAATGGTGAAAAACAAGCGCTGATCGATCATAATAATAAATAAATAAATAGTAAAAAAAAATCGAAAGCTAAGTGTTGTTCATAATGTAAAAAATATATGTAAGTACATACATTTTTTATTTAATATGAATTTAATAAAATAACAAATTAAATACAAATATATGAAGGTACATAATATATTTTGAAGTCCAGTGAGAGACAAAACACGATGCGAAATTTAATAGAAAAAAAAATCAAAACAAGAATCATAAATCGTAATATGTTATCTCGTCGTATTTTTTTTTAATCAATATATTTTGAATAAATTGGTAGTAAAAATTATTCATGTTTGAAATAACGTTGCGACCAGAAAACAAAGTGTTGACCTAGAAATTTTAGACAGAAAAATACTTTACAAATTTCATGACGCCCCAGCTCACCATTCGAGAATTTCTGCTGATTTATAAAGCACATAGATTTTATGGATTATGAGCATACACATAGTTATATTGCTTATCCCATGGGTTTCTAACAAAATGTTTCTGAAAATAATGGTGACGGAATACAACCGTTGCGTAATAATAAAATTGGTTATTTATGACAAATAACATGATACACGGAATTTCTATATAATCGATTTGGAGTGCCAGGAAGCTAAGCTCCTTTCTATACCATGGTAATAATCTGTCTGCCCTGACCTTGATCTTACGGACAGTGCCATCTATGTGAAATAATTGAAACTAACATACCACGAACATTTTTTCAAAACATGTGTTTTTATAATTATTAGTTTTGAACACTTTTCTTTTGTAAATGAGAAAGAGAGTTTAGATAGAATGATGGTAGACCTGAAGGTTTTCGTTAAATTTAAAAAAAAATTTGAAATTTTTAAAAAAATTTTATAATTTTAAATTTAAAAGTTTTTTTGTTTAAAATTTTATCAAGTTTTTTTTCCACTTATATACACAGTAAGTAATGCGTTTAACAATTCCAACAATTGATTGTCTAAGTAATAACCAGACACTAAACAAAATATGCAGACATAAACAAACCAGCAATCAAAAAAAAATCTGTTGTAAAAACAGATAGCAAATAATAAATAGCGATGCCCTAATACGCAAAGAGAAGAAATAAAAATGTGGGGCGAGGGACGAGCTAGGCGTACCGCCAATTTAAGTAATACAGCAATTAAGTAAATTTATTTACGACTTGATTGTAAAAAAGTGAATATTTTGTTAGAGTATTTAGTTTGAACTTTTTTATGAATGTTTTTTAATTTGCTTACCGCAGTCAAAATCACGCGAAACAAATGTGGACGGCAGTGAACTAAGCTAGTGCCAAAATGGGTGTCACGTGACCTTTGACTCCAGCCGTCGAAATGGTACTTAGGACAAGTCTATTAATTCTGATGTCAGTGGTAAAAAACAATTTACTGGATATGACATGAGGGTAACTAAGTATTTTTGAGAGAAACTGTTTTTTATGAGGAAAATGGGGATTTCTTCTTTTAATATCGACGCACAACCCCTGCCTTCGAATTTTCCAGTTTCCGATATAAAGGCAAAGTAAATCTCGCCCCGCATTTAGTCAGTATTCGTTGATGAGACACGAGCAACTTCTGTCACATCATGTCCTCGGCAGAATTGGTTAAGAATGTACTCAAACACCGACCAGAAGCGGACAGGAGGGTTGCCAGCATCCTGAAGAAGTGCCAGCTGATCGGAGTGAAGACAGATGAAATCTCATCCCTTCTAGAAACTCACGACACGAATTGCCAGAAATTCAAGAAAAAAGAAGCGAAGTTCTTGAAATGTTTCATTTGTTCTGCGCTGGTTGTGGCGTTTTTGCTTGTAATTAGCTACCTGAATTTCCATTTTAACCCAGATGATCAAGTAAGTCAGTTGTTTAATTGTTAATTGTGATTTTATTCTACATTTTTTTTAAGTTTAAAAAAAATTATAATAATCATTATTATTATTCATTAAAAAAACGGTTCATTTACAAAAAAAATAACTTTCTGCTAAGTAATTATTATTAAACTTGACAGCTGTTTCGCTTTAAATTTAATCAATATTACACAATAACCCATAAGTAGGGAAACTTTACAGTGTGATAGCCATTAAAATAACTCTCAATTTACTCAAAAATTAATAACAGCATTGGTAAGTAAAATTAAAACATTTATGTTTAATTATAAATACCCATATACACTTCACCACAGTTTGATAATGCCCTCATAAGTCGAAAGAGCTGTCATGCAATAGTAATTACCTAGCAAAACTTTTTTTATAAATAAACGTCTTTTCAAATTGAATAATAATAGTTATAATTATTATTTTTTTAAATTAAAATGTAGTATTACAAATTAAACTTGAAGACAATAAATTTATTGTGGTTATACAAAACGATCACCAACAGGTTCGCTATGATGATGTGATTTAAGAGGAACGGCTGCGCGGCCTGTTTCGTACGAATTTGGATTTGAGGTCAAAATAGTCACCTAAACTTAATGATATATATTTTTTTATTATTTTTTTTTATTAATTAACGGTTTAGTAAATATCTAGTACGTATGAGAAGTATGTATATATATTTTTACATTATGAAATATAGGCCATTATAAGCAACTCAAGTGAAAAATATTATGATTTAAAAAAAAAATCAAATATAACAGTAATTTGATTGTGGTTTGTCGCTCAAATAAAAATTGATTAAAAAAATTAAAAAATTAAACAACCAACATATAAAAAAATCCCTGATTTCATTCTTTCCTGTTGGCATCGCCATTATGAAGCTATGTGGAGAGAATGACTGCGACGTAATCTGATTAAAAATCGTATTAAGGGGGCAGTCTCAAATAAGGCGCTAAACGTCACTTCGCAGTATGCTAACGTAAGCAATACAACACATAATTTATCTGCAAATTCTTAACAGAAAGTTACGAAAGTGTCTAAGGTTTTCAGTGACGTAAATTCTTAAACTGTAATCTTTTACATTATATATGAAATATCTACTGTAATTTTAAGTAAAGCGCTCGACAGTGCCTTCGCCATTATGTTAACTGCACCCATTACAAACATGTTTAATTAAAATCCTTCCACAATATCAGAGTAAATAAGATCAAGAACCAAGAGCGTTTATTAAAAATAATTCAGTAAATGTAGATTTTCACTGTAATTCCCTCAAAGTTCATGAATTTTTAAATTCAGTTCCGTCATAGAAAAAACGTATGAGAATATCCGGTCCGCGCGATTGTAGATAAAACGATTTATTTCGCCGGAGTAAATCAGTTGTGAGAAGTCCTTCAAAGCGAGCGGATGTCGATTTGAAATTCGATATTTCTGTCTGTTTTATTACGAATAGCTGGGAAGAGAGGTGTTAAACTGCCACCGGAATGTAGGAATTACGTATTTTCGATTTGTTTTTGTTGTAATCACATTTCTTTGCAACGTTCTTTAAGATGGTCCAAAAAGTGATAAATTTATTATGCGGCACAATATAAAAGACCTGCGCACTGGAAAAAAACTGACGGACGTGGTACAGATCTACAAGATTATATCTTTGCAGGCTGTCAAAAGCAAAACTAATGAATGAACGAATTATTTTTAAAATCTTAACATTTTTTGTGCCCATATAATTTACAATATTAACGCCCCTGACTGCATATAAGTATGCCGATCTGTGCCTATCAAAAGACATAGTTTTAGCGACTATCTTGAATTTCTAGATATTCACAGCGATTTGGTTAGAAAACGGCGTAAGTCATGTTAGGGGGGTGCTGATGTCAAATTTAATGTCAACCTGAGTAATTTCGATGGTAATTTTGAATGTTGAGTTCTCTACCGATTTGGTTCAAAATCGCAATTAAAGTGTTTGGAGGTGCACTGAAATCAAATGCGAAGAATGATAACAAAGAATATTTTTCTTCGTTTAGAACAGCTGTACCTCGGACATTATTAGGTCCTTGGAGACCAATTTGTTCTCAAATTGTGGCATCTTTAGCCTACTTTAAAAAGTATAGAAATAACCTTTACCGAAAAATTACTCCTTCACTGTCAAAATTGAGCAAAACACTAAAAAATAGCGAAGAATGACAACTTACAAAAAAATTGCATAATTTAGAACCGCTGTATCTCGGATACTATTAAGTCCTTAGAAACGTATTTGATTTCAAATTATAGCATATTTGGTCTACTTTGCTTGGGGGAGGGGCAAGGGGAAGATAGAAGACTTTTGTGAAAATACTCCCTGTTATAGGTATTATTCACCTGCAAAAATTTCAGTTTTTCTTATTGCCTTCATTGACTGGACTACTGGTGAATTGTATTCAAGCTTATTGTCTGCGTCTGGAGTGGGTTGTAAATCTTTGTTATCTACCTATGTTATATTTTCATTGCTGTTTAGTAGTATACAATATTGAAGGGCGTTTCTAAATCCCAAAAATTATCAAAAGACAAATAATTCTTATTCCCGTTTAATAAACGGGATCTAATTCACATCCGCCATCTTGGTTCCTAAGTTAAATGTAATAGTCGGATTCCTTAACCATTAATAAAAACCAAAGCCATTGAAATAACAGCCATATAAAAAAGCTTCTAATTCATTTCAACCATCTTGAATCCCCTAGTGGACAATCGAAAATCGGATTCCTTGATTCAAAAACCATGAAAATAATTCCCTATGTCAAAAAACTGTCCTTATAAGTATTTCTGAGCAGTTGGTCCACGTTACCCATTTCTATAATATTTCCGA